>CAAKHC010006782.1:6344-17732 GCA_901007825.1 Macroramphosus scolopax
GGGGGGGGGGGGGGGGGGGGGGGGGGGGGGGGGGGGGGGGGGGGGGGGGGGGGCTGTTGAAATGCCAAAGCCACTGTGCACATCGCCATATCCACTGCGGACCATTTGAAATATAAGGTGACTCTCAAGCATGTATTAGTTGAGAGAGGAGCTGGACAAGCTTGATGATGTACCCCTAAAGAGAGCCGAGCCTATCTGATTGCTGCTGGGATGTTGAGCTATGCTGCGGGGGAGCTGCTGAAATGATCCCTGGAAGACAAACTACTTCCGACTAGTTAATATGACACCCCGAAGAGGGAGAGGAACGTTAAACAGGGGCTTATTCAATCAGATACATTTGCTTTGTATGAATAGCTCTCATGCATGGCGGGTTATAACAATTAATTCTTTTGTTGGATTTGGATGGATGATGAGACAATGCCATCGCAAGAAAATGACTCATTGGACTATGTGTCAAATGTTATATTGGTGATGCCAGATGTAAAATGTAATAAGAATTATAATGATTTTTTAATTTTCCTCTCACACATGTAGTTTTTGTTTGGCATAATTAATTCATTATTATCATTATGTTACATGACCCCCACCTGAGGGGCTACTACCTCTTGACAATGCACCTCCTGCGAGTTACAAGTAGGAGGGGACGTTTTGGTGTGAGGGGGCTGAACCTTCATGACGTCCATTCCCCATGTAAAGCCATAGAAGAGGTCAAGTGTCTTCGAAGAGCGAATCAGTGGCGACTTTCACAAAAAAAAAAAAAAAAGAAGAGGTCCAGTTGAGAGCTGCAGTTGTTTCCAAAAAAGTAACGGGTATCCAGTAACTGCCCGGCCAGAATACTTATTTGACTCACTCCACTGGGCGAGTTCGCACTCCAGCTTGGCGTTCAGTGGTGTCCAGACGCTCCGATCCTCTCAGTCAGTTTCTTATTAGTTTTGGTTGAACCACCGAAATTCAGAAGCCATGGATGCCATCAAGAAGAAGATGCAGATGCTCAAGCTCGACCAGGAGAATGCCATGGATAGAGCTGAGCAGGCCGAGTCAGACAAAAAGGCTGCCGAGGAGAGCAGCAAGCAGGTCGGCATCCGATGTGCGTTTACGCACCGGTGCCAAATTGCGCGGCGCGCAAGTTGCGGCATGTCCGTTGTTCTGTCCCGGACGTATCGATACATATGTGTGTTTTCATAGAAGCGAAATACATTTTAGAAATCATAGGAAAATCTTTAATATTAGACTCCATATGATTTACCCTTTATTAATAAGCCTAGTTGTCTTAACTCTTAAGAATTGACCTTCTAAATGTCTTTTTTATTACTTAGCATCTTATATAGTGGGCTTATTTACAGACTCTTTGGGGCGAGGCATTTGTTGTTGAATGTAATAATTCCAATGAAATTCAAATGTAAGTAAATCTATTGTTTCTCCCAGCTTGAGGATGACCTGGTATCACTGCAGAAGAAGCTGAAGTCAACTGAGGATGAGTTGGACAAGTACTCTGAAGCCCTGAAGGATGCCCAGGAGAAACTTGAGCTGGCTGAGAAGAAAGCTACAGATGTGAGTTTGGGCTGACAGCCACTCAGACTCGGTAGAAAATGAACCAATATGACCCCCTTTGCCTAATTTTTTTGACCTTGAACAACCCATTTGGTCCCTCACAGATTTACTCTATTGGTAAAATTACGCAATAATCAATTACACGAGGCCCAAGGGCTCTATAGGATGAGAATGTACACAGTTAAATTTAGCCTATGTTCTGTATATGGTGTCATCACAGCTCACCGGCTTACCGGTGCATTCCACAGCCATTTGTGTGAATCTTCAGGACGAGTGTAGGGTTTCAGTCGTGCCTTCTACGATCATATTTGACCTGTGAAATCCTTGACACATTTGTGGTTTCTGCTGATGTCAGCTGGTAGTCTACTGTCCGACCCCTGATTACATTACTAATTGGCAATTACATTGAATGCATTACATGATACACCAATTAACCCTAATTGATGACGTCACAACAACGACAAGGTTACATTAATGATACAGTATCAACCATATACTCTACCTTATAAATGAACAAATGTAGATGCTTTTTACACAACAAACAAATAACAGGCTAATTATATTAGATTAGTAGATGTATGCGAACAGCTAGGCTTCAGGGATGCAGTGGGTAAATTGTCTTATGCCTGCAAATAAAGATGGTGATCTGAATTTAAATGCAGCAAGCTACTGCATCAGCAAAACAAAAGTTGGTGAGGTCTAGTTGGTGCAATGGTGCATAAATTCGAAAGTTAAGAAATGTGGATAATATTCATAATGATTATAATAATAATAATAATTATCACTGTCCGTTTCGTGTAGTCTAGTATGTATGTTTGGACAGGTGTAATTTCGCTGTATTTACATTGCTGAATCAGTGTCTGATGTTTGGAGCTTCCTAGGGTTAGTTCAACTGACCAGTAGGGGATGCACTTAAAATATAGCTTTTAAAATTGGGGCGTTGTATATTTTCCAAAATATAAAAAAATGAGACAGGATTAATTTGGAAGAACACTGACTGTCAACATCGTTCCTTTTTGTGAATTAACTTGATACATTAAATAATGTGCATTAAAAACGAGTAACTTCCGGTTTTGGTGGCACGTCCCAATCCTCATCAGTGGTTGATTAAAGTGCGGTGGGGGCAGGGATCAAACGCGCCGCATCTCCAAGCGTGTGTGTGTCTGCGCCGAGGCAGCCTGCACTGTGTTGAGGGGGGAAAAACTAGCTTAGCTGAGACAAATTGAACAGAAAAATGGCTGGTGGGAGCTCTCTGGAAGCTGTGAAGAAGAAAATCAAGTCGTTGCAGGAGCAGGCTGATGTGGCGGAGGACCGGGCATCGTTACTACAGCGGGAACTGAACGTGGAGAGGAGTGCGAGGGAAGCAGTAAGCTGCTGCTAATGATTTAAGGCAATTAGGAGTTGGGCTGTCGGCGGCATTAGGCGTAAATCTGGTCAAAAAGCGTGGCTGCTAGGCCTTAACATCGGCGGTTTTATGCTTAGACAGTCATGTATCTGATAGCTGTGTTGGAAATGAGCTCATAGGAGGATGCTCGGTTGAATAAACAAACAGCCCGGTAACAAGTAGGATACGAGCGTTACAGGTCCTCTGTGATAAGATCCTCCCCAGTGTGAAACTCCCTAGCTAGATGCAGCACCTCCAGTACACCTCAGATTAGCCATGTTTCTGTGGCTAATTGTTTTTTATAGGGCAAGGGGACTAAATCACAGTGAGGCAGGTAAAGGCTGGACTTACTAGAAGGGTTCATCTATTATTCAATCATTAAAAAATTGTGTTAAAAGAAGTGAGATCGTCCCTTAGACTGAGTATGAAATGTACATATTCCCCCTGCATCCCTCACCCCGCCTTGTTCCCGACCCAGCCCAAGATGTGCTGGGGATGCTGTAACCCTGCATTGCCACTTGAAGCATTTATGCAATACTAGGTTACACTGATAAACCTGACAGATTGTTGTTCTCTCCTAGGCTGAGAGTGATGTAGCATCCCTGAACAGACGTATCCAGCTGGTTGAGGAGGAGTTGGATCGTGCTCAGGAGCGTCTGGCCACAGCCCTGACCAAGCTGGAGGAGGCTGAGAAGGCTGCTGATGAGAGTGAGAGGTGGGTACCTCTGTTGCACCTGCAAAACAAATCACACTCACAATTTCTATACAGAGCTCAGATGTGGTAGAATCTGAGTTACATGGCAGGAATTGGACAGGATTGAATTTTGGAAGTCAAACTGAAGGAACCTGAACAGGACCTGACCAAACACATGGGTGATCCTGTGCTGTTGGAAACTGTTTGCAAGTCCCGTGGGTACCAATTGCCTTTTTTAGTTCAAGTGTTACAAATGGATAATCATTACTATTTTCTTTGAATTTAGCACTTAAGTGATGCATTCTTCTGAAGGATACTGAATAATGTATCCTTAAGTACCTTAAGTACCACTCCCAATATTGTCCCTCAGTGCTGCCACCGGTGGCTGGAAGATAAATTGCAACTAAATCCCGAGATCCTCAGATGAGTTTTGACATCAATATTTTCTGTAATGCGAGTTTGGTTTCAGCAGTAGATAGTAAATGATGGAATTTTATACAATTTGTTTGGATTGTATGAAATTCAGTAGCTATAATCAGCCAACAACCTTTCAGTACATGTACATGTAATATGGTATCATTGAAAAGTGCAATAACAGGAGCTTCCAAAACTTTCATTGTAATGCTTAATAACACTAGAAATTCCAACACAACCACACATCAAGCCTTTACTTGGTGTCCTCACATGCGCTCATAGTCCTCATGATTCAATCAACGCTCTACTTTTTCCCCCCTCAGAGGCATGAAGGTTATTGAGAACAGGGCAATGAAGGATGAGGAGAAGATGGAGCTGCAGGAGATCCAGCTGAAGGAGGCCAAACACATTGCAGAGGAGGCTGACCGCAAATACGAGGAGGCAAGTTTCTCAGCTGTTGGCTGCTCTAAGCCCTGAGCTCATCAGTGCTGCAGTCTTTTTCTTTACACGACAGCTGACAACGAGGTGTTGACTTAAGGAGACACAGAGGAGAGGCTATTAGGTTGCCTTCAACATGTGATTATACTGCTGCTCAAATAGAGAGGGCATGAGTAATGTCTCTGTATATGATTGTGTATTGACGTATCAAAGTAGTGTGTGACTAAATGTCTGTACATCTGACTTCAGGTGGCCCGTAAGCTGGTGATCATTGAGAGTGATCTGGAACGTACAGAGGAGCGCGCTGAGCTGACTGAGAGGTAACGACTTCAACAAGCTGTCACTACGTTCGTTAACAGTAATATGTACCCTCTTACCTAATGTCTCTTTCTGTCATATCTGCATCGTCATGCTCGTTCAACCAAACTATGAATTGTCAGCAAATGCTCTGAGCTGGAGGAGGAGCTGAAAACTGTGCAGAACAACCTGAAGTCTCTGGAGGCTCAGGCAGAGAAGGTAAGCAGACCAAGATGATCGAATATGAACCGTGAAATGTGTTTGAAAGTCTCCTGGGTTCACATTGGGACTGATATCTGTCTAACTCTGGCCTTTGTTTGCAACCACAGTACTCGCAGAAGGAGGACAAGTACGAGGAGGAGATCAAGGTTCTCACAGACAAGCTGAAGGAGGTGAGTTAGCTCAGGTTGAATTCTTTGGCTAAATACTGCAATTTTTAATGAACTGTTGATGATTGCATGTTGACCCAGTTGTTCATCTTTGACTGTGTTCCCCCTCCCAGGCGGAGACTCGTGCTGAGTTCGCTGAGAGATCAGTCGCCAAACTTGAGAAGACCATCGACGACTTGGAGGGTATGAATCTTTTTCATTTGATGTTTAGGCAGTCGGTTTGTTTTCAAGCTTTTACGCACAATGTTTGGTCACAATGCAGCTGTGGGTTCCAAAGCAGCTGCTATTCGAGCATCCAACACACAAAAGTAACAATACTCGATTGTCCTTCTAAAGTCCTGAAACAAAACCCAGTTTGTCTTAATTTCTTACAATAATAAAAGTGTTTGGTTGTTTATGTGGCCACTAAGGTATTACATATTCAGTTGGACAAATGTCTGCACTTTCAGGGGTTTACTGGGGATTAAACTGTAGCAGTGATCTAAAGGGAGAGCGTGATATTATCCAATTTGGCAGCGACATGTCTCACCACATAGCTGCTTGTCTCTCTGGTCCAGTCGGCTGTTTAAGGCTAGCTCGCTGCGCTCGCAGGGTCATGGGACATGTGAGGCAGTTTCTCTGACTCCTGAGGAATCTCACACAGCATCAGCAGCTGTCACTTGTCACCTTCCCCTATTTCTGTCCTGCATCTTTTCAGTTTCTTACTTTGTCTTTTCCTTTTTTTATCCTCTGACCTCTGACCCAGTATTATTTTTGTTTCTTCTGTCTCTTGTCTCATTCGAATGCGACTCCGTCACTGCCACTTGCTATTTAATTGCGGCTCACTAGATGAGCTGTATGCCCAGAAACTGAAGTACAAGGCCATCAGCGAGGAGCTGGACCACGCCCTCAACGACATGACTTCCATGTAATTCACCACATGCTTGTTTGCTTTGTGCCTTAGTCCTCATCCCTCTAACAACTCTGACCAACGTAGCGTAGCTCTCTCGTGTGGTAGTTTTTATACTAACTACTCTTATTAGAACTGTTTCTTCACTGCTCGTCTAACATTGATTTACAGGTTTTGTACATTACTTCTAACAACATTCACTGGTAGTGTCCTTGCACCGTAGCTTCATTGATCCAGTTTGATTTCTCTGGCCTAGTTCTGCATCCTTTATCTCCCTCTTTTGTTCCGCATGTCATTTATCTTCCATTTGCCTTTTTATTTTTCCAACACTTCTTTTCATGTTTTCTTCCCCAACAGCTAAACTCTTACACCCCTTCACCTCAGAAGCCATCCACTGGTTGAGTGTTGTCATCTCTCTCTCCGGTGCAGCGCCGCCAAACTCTCTGTCTCCTCCGTCTTTGTACTCCTTCACCGCCCTGCCACCTCTGCACACTGGTCCATCTCTGCCGCCATCCATTTCTTCATCTCTCTTTTAAGCCGTATTGTTTCTGTTAAATAAACATTCATTCGTCAGTCAGCCCCCCCCCCTTTTCTCCTGCGATCTTCTTCATTTCTATCTGTCATCTTTTTTTTGTGATTGTTGTCTTCTCTGTGTTTTACTTGATTTATTTTGTTTCGTAGCTTTTGAATAAACTCTGGAGCTCCCCTCCCATTCACTGCTCCTTTTTCTGTGTGGGGGGATTTATATTTGGGTGCTAATTCATTCTATTTCCAACAGACTACAGCTCATTTGAAATGCATCTTATAATACAGAAGGTCTCATTTTTGGTAATAAGGAGAATTCTTTTAACTATATGCAACGACAGGGAACCTGCTTTGCTACTTTAATCAGCCTTTTGCTACTGTAAGAAGTAATTCATTGAAACATCTCAACAATTTTCTTTGAGGTAATTTAGCCTCCTTCAAAGATTCACTCTATTATTTCAGTTTCCAGTGTGATTAGCGTAGCTTGAGTCCCTGCAGCCGACACTCGTGGTTACTGTTTGTATTTATCCCCAACATGTAGGCTCTTTAACGCTGCTCTGTGGAGGATAAATAACATTCAGTAAAAGCTCATACCAACGACCGCCTCGGTGACTTGGTGATGCACACACAGACTCCCACTGTCTGATCTGTTTGAGCAAGTTGTTGCTTTAGTTTGTTAGCCCAGCAGTTCAAAGGTTTAAATGTGGCTAGTCTCAAGGTAAAATCTGCAGCTCTGTGTCTTTCATACTAACACACCTTCTGTCTCTTTTCCTTTCCTCTTACCTGCCTTCTGACTGTCCAGACCATCTATACAAGCAGCTTGACAAAAACCGTCTTCTCACCAACGAGCTGAGAGTAGCCTTAAACGAGGCCTGAAGCAGAATGGGCTCTTGTGTGCTTTCATTCTTCTGAAACTCAAACTTACAGACATATTGTCTAATGCTGTGGTATAAAAACAGAGTGTAGTCAACCTTGTCTGACACACAACTCAAACCAAGTAAGGCTTTCACCAGACGGGAACAGTCAACCTTTCTATTATGCATGCTCAATCTACACTTACTCATGGGAGGTCAGACCGCCGTAGGTTTTTAAAAGTTATCAAATGCATCTGATATTTTTCTTTAGTTACTTTCAGGGTTGTAGCACATAAATTATTTTAAATGAGCAGAGTGTCAGTTGGTTGAGAGCTGGCGGTGGTTCCTGTGACCGACAGCCGGGTGAAGTGTCATACATGCCTGGAGTCTGGTTCCTTTCGACAGTCTCACCGCTGTAATCTTATAGCGGCTAATCAGAGAGACGGAAACGGTTTCAGCAACAATAATCAAGTCTAAATTGGATGTTGTGTGTTCAGCTGTGGCCATTATATTTATTTTAATGCAGAGATGACACGCACTGTCTTGTTGGGGGCAGCTTTTTTATTTGCAGCTTATTTTTATCTAAAGCATTTACAGTCGAGTAACTCAATTGTTTTTGACTTTGTTTTTGACCCAAATCCACCTATATGGACCTACTTCTTGTTAGAGGGTTTGTCTGCGGTGCTCAGTGCCGTGCCATCAAATGCCAAAAAAACCACAACAAACATGGCATGTGCCATTACAACTTAAGCTTTAGAGAAAGATTGTAAAATAGAACAAGACAATGAAAAGATTGTCTGGACATTATTGGGGGTAGTTGAGGACGGACAACTTTAGTAAAAGGAAGGGGGTTCCTAAATCAGAATGACATCACACATGTTTTTAGGAGTGGTCAACCAATATCGTTTTTATTATCTGATGCTGATATATGAAGCCGATGTCATGCGACTGTTTTTATGCATCTGCTAAAATGCAACACTTTAATGACCCAAACTTGCGGAACTTCAATGAATATTTATGTAACACCTGTGTTGTCTACGTCGTCTGTTTGCTCATGTGCACAGAATGGAAAAACTGTGCTTTAGTGCACTTAACAGCATTTATCCTTAGAAAAGCAGCGTCGCCTTGGTTGTGAGAGATGAAAAACCTGTCAACTTGCATGAATAAAAAATGATGCAACGTCAGTGCACAATGCAGATATCTTTGTTTATCAGTGCATGAATTAGCGAATGCTGATTGATACTGTAGGTCACTAAAGCATCAAAAATCTGTTAGCTAATCGTGCACTTAGCCCATAAAAAATTACCTTAACACATTATTTGGTCCTGAACTCGGCTCATGCAGTTTTAATTACAACCCTGAGCGTAGCTGGGTAACTTAATAAACCTAATAAATGCTAACTATATGTAGCATGTGTCTAATGCTGTCTATTGTCTCTGGACTACATTCTGTACATCTGTGTTCAGGTTGTGTCAATGATCTTTAACCGATGAATTGCTATATTAACAGATAAACTCACTCGCACTAAAGAAGAGCACCTGAGCGTAAAGCAGATGCTGGATCAGACTCTAATGGAGATGTGTAACATTTGACCCAGCTATGTTCCCCTCCCCAAGTTGCCTCATCTGCTCTGAATACGACCGGCTCCCACACATGACTGCTGAGGAGAATGTGGGGCTCCGAGTTTTTGTCTCCTGAACTTATCTTGAAGGAACGCTCTACACAAGGTAGCACTTTGGGGAGCTACAACACTGTGTTACACACTGTAGCAAAAAGGCAACAAAAACTCACTTTGTCTTTAAGTTTATATGTATATGTTGGGAGAATTTGCACTTTTTTGGGGGGAAATACTGCACGTGATCATTGTGATCGAAACCATAATGAAGCCCAAGTTATAAAGGGACTTTTATTGTGTCTACGGTCTGTCTTTGTTTCTCCTGTATATGTAAGCAATTTTTCAGTCCGTGATGTAGCACAGTTGGTTGAATGTACTCGTTCCGGCAAAGGAAAAGAAATGTTTGCACACTGTTCTCACTCTTTCGTTCATTATTTAGCTGTTTTTTCTCATAAAACTGTATTTTGTTTTCTCTCCCATTTTATCTTGGAAATGTAAAGATCATGAATAAATGGTTAAATCAAGTCTGATTTGCTCAACGTTTGTCTTTATTTGAAAGGTTTTGATGCTTTGGGAGAATAATGGTTGTGATTTCTTGATCAATGTATGATGGCAAACTTGAAGTAAGTGCCTGACTGTTACTGGAACTTTAGGGCAGATGGCAATACTGAAATAAGGAAGTAATATTGATATATCAGAAGATATTCTTGTGTTAGACCTCCAAACTCTCTTTCCTGGTATCACTGTTGTTCAGGACGTGGTGGCTTATGTTCTGTAGGTAACTAATATTTGTGCTGTTTTATACTTTTAATCATTACGGCCTCCCAGTGTTAAACAATGCAGTCAGAGCGCACTCTGCTGGACAAACTGGGAACACCGCTTCTTAATAATCCAAAATAAATCTCTTAATTGCTTAATGTCTATACAAAATCAGACACAAATCAGGATGAGTTTTAAGGTTGGCTGGAATCGATCATCTACCCATATGATCCTGTAGTGTGAGGGATTTTACAGACGTAATTCTTAATTTCACCGCCTGAATCTTCAGCCGCCGATTCCTAATTGTAAATATCAATAGTAAAATATAGAAAATCTTAAATCACTAATGTCCCACGTTTTTAAGTATCAGTAAAGATTAAAAAATTGTGTTTTGTGTATTGTGTACCTCGAATTGATGGTCATTACAGGGCAGTAACTGTCAGATCTGCTATATTTCTGCGGATTGCTAGACAGTGATGAACAGACATTGGGGTAAGTAGTTCAGTTTTTCAAGAAAAAATTAATTTGGGGGGTCAGATATGCCCGACTGTCACCCCGACATATGGATATACAAAAAGTGAAATAAAAACAATGTGCTATCCAGACACAGACATCAATGCTCTGCTATCTGAAATATAATGGTAATCATAACTAAACTTAGATAAGATGATTGATTAGCAATATTTTTAGTTATCTATCACAGCTGTTCAACAGTCAATGGTGCTCACAGTGAGTATTTAATCATTGATGATTCTATTTGAAATAAAGTGCAAAAAAGAAAAACATGTTTAGAGCAACAGACTATTAGACATTGTAGTAAGAATGCAAACAAGTTCGTCCATGTGTGAGTGAACATTAGAAAGACAGGAAATTAGATTTCAAACAAGTTAAGTCTCACGCCACCCTGCAGTAGCCCCTCCTCTCCACAAGGGGCGCTGTGTAAACTCGACGCTCCTCGGCAGCGGTGAAGGAGGAGCAGAGGTGAAAGTTCGCAGCTGGGCTGGCTTGCTGGAAATCCAAGACTTGAGACGTGAGATATGGGTGAAAATCAAGAGTTTGCCGCTTCTTTACCAGACAGCAAGGCTGCTTACGTACTCAGCAATGTTGCAGAAGTAGTGGAGCGAATTCTCACGTTCGTACCGACCAAATCGCTCCTCCGGATCGCAAGGTAACGGAGCCTGTTTGTATGCTAAATAGTTAACTCGACTACCGTTAATGGCTGTCGATGGAAGTGAAACTGCTCAAAAAGGAGAATGAATTTTGCCAGTAGTAAATGATTACAGCCATTTTGTTTGATATTGTCAAAAGCTAAGTCGTTTGCCAAGTTTCCAGAGAACTAGCAAGTGGAGCTGAGTGTGTGTGTGGTTGTTGTCAGTGTGTGCAGGCTGTGGAGGAACTGTGCCCGCAGAGTGCTGAGGACTCAGCAGCAGCTGACCTGGGTGTCAGCCTGTGGACCCTCCAACACAGATGCGCATGCTCTCTGCAGCATCCTGGCAGAGGAGGTGGAGGTAGGTCATCACACTCAGCTACCAGAGGACGTCTGGACAATAACATGTAAAGAAACTTTCTGTAGGGAGAC
>CAAKHC010006788.1:3592-14690 GCA_901007825.1 Macroramphosus scolopax
CCCCCCCACACACACACACACACAGACACCACCACCACCACCATCAAGTAGCCAAAAATATGCTGAGTTTACGGTTTGAAGCTGAGTGTCCAATAGTCTCAGTGACTGCAGCCGCCAGTGGTGTCGTGGTTATTTCACCAGCTTTTTTTTTGTATATTTGCACCGTTTAGTCTTCCCCCTCCTTCTCCTCAAGTAGAACTTCCCCCTCCATTTTCCAAACAGTCCACCCATCCTGTCAAGCCGAGGGAGACGGTCTCCCGGTTAACCTCCTCTGCAACTTCATAACGAACTTGAGCAAAAGAATGTTAAGCTGTTTTAAAAAATGTATCTTGCGGCAAGGCAGCAGCAAGGAAAGCGAACGTATCTATCGTAGCAAAGCACCAAATTGTGTCGGACCGTGCCAAGTTTGTCCAGGGCAACGTGCCAACAGGGAGCAGAGGCAGGCAAGGGTCTGTGGACGAGGCTTCCTATAAACATTCAGTCCATGTTTTAGAGTTTGTGACAAAGAATTTAGAACCTGAAGAATTACAACTCACCAGGTACTTCTTATACTCCTTTGCATGACATTAAATAATCACCCTTCAGGATATTGTATCATCAATCCACTTTTTTCGGTTGTTTTTCACATACCTTTTAAATTTCCCGTAACCCCTTTCTTCTTTCTCATTTCTATGTCTTTCACACACTCACACACACACATACACACACACAAAGTATTTTGGGAAGACGTCCAGCTGCCATGTTGAGAGTGACTAATGACCCCATTCGCAGCACAAACACCACATAATCAGAGATGCTGAGGATCTGAGTCTGCCCGCTGTCCGATCTGAGTAATCACGCCGGGGACTCAATTAATCTACTACCCAACAATCAACCCAGTACATACTTGTAGCCCACAGCAGCGTCCCTGTGTCTTGGTTTAGAGATGAGCACGTCTATTGTTTGGTTGTAATCCTGTGCTATTTTATCATAGAGAACCACTTCAGGTATGATGAAAAAAAAAAAACAACAAAAAAATACCCTCTGACATAAAGGTTTGGTTTGGAAACAAACTGAAGCGATCCTTGATCCAAAGTCATGTCAGCCCTGAGGGTAAACAAACGCCCACAAAGCTCTGCAGGGGCGTTATTTCATCCTTAGTGCTGACACAGCTTCTGCTGTACGGCTCAACACTTAATCCAATGTCAGTGGAAAATTCATAACTACTCTTAAAAGTGAAAAATACAGCGTGACACTGCAGGTATTCAACAATGCAAATGCAACAACTTTGACACTGTGGTGTTTATCTAACTGGAGAAAAAACAGTGGAGTTAATAAAACACTGAGGATTTTGCTTTTGCTCCAAAAACAGGACCGGTGTGCAAACTATTTACAGCTATGCAGATTAATGGATTTGGCTCCCAACTGCGACGGGAGCACTGATTTATGCTTACGGGGAGATTGACAGGCACTTTGGCCTCTTTGGCACCGTTTGACAGGCAGTAAAATCGTGCAAAGAAATGTGGCTGTGACACTTTCTGGCAGTAAATGTACTTCCTGTATGCATTTAAGCATATACTTTGCATATCATTTAATATATAATCAAAGCAATAGAATATACTACTTATGTTATTTAGTTTCCCTCCCTACTTCCATTCCGTTGGTTCGGTGACCCAGAGATGAGTTCAATGAACAATATAGCTTCGTATTACTGCCGCCACAAATCTAAATTGTGTTTGATGACAGGAGTTGAATGAAAGTGATTTGAATATATTAAATCAGGGACTCAACTGGGGCCGTCTTCCATAAAATGTAGTACATGGTTTAATAAAATGTCCCTGTGCTGTAAATTACTTCCACACTATTTATTTATTCTTAAAGTTATAGATACATTTCGGCATGAAGGTTCATTGGTGCCCGAACAGAAACAGGATATGTGACACAAATGTCATAATTTCTAAAGTATAATAACCTTGTTTGGGAGCTTTCAACAGTAATTCACCACATGCAGGTGAATGATCCTATAAAACATTCATGAAAATAGTAATAGTGAAAATAAAGTAAAGGTTTACTTAAAAGAATAGTTTCTTTGGTTATAAGAAAATCTTTGTGATGGATCTGCATGACTGTATCGGTTGTGATTTGTATTATTTGGCGCCTTGTTTACTTCCAGTTCCTCCCACTGTGGAATAAAGAAACCAAAACATCAGGTACTGAAATATAGTGCTTGTGATGTTATTTGGATCCACAGCTGAAGTAGTGATCAGGGAACGGAGCCGTGGTGTTGAGGTCCCGCCAATCTCAATCCAGCAATGGGTTTCCTGCAGAACAACTCATTTTATGGTATAAAACAGAAAATGACACTAGTAGAAAGCTGGTATTATATTCTCCCACATGTCCTGACTTTCTTGCGTAAATTGCCAAAACAGAAGTGTGTAAGTGTGTGCGTGGCTACCGTGACTTCACTCAGAGTTTCCAGAGCGAAATCCAGGTCTTCTGTCTTCACTTTTAGGGAGTTTTCATCAGCATATACAGTTTGTCTATGCGAGGGACATTTTAATTTCCTGCTATTTTGGGCTTTGATTTATTATTTAGAATAATGGGATGAGATCAACGATAAAACAACAGAACTTTTAATGTTGGACAGTCGAGCTTCTGTTAGCCAAACATGGTTTGTATTATTTGCTGTACTGACTTGATACTCAGAGACTTCCTGCAGAAGACGCCCAACATCTGGCCAACATGATATTTTATGCAAATGTCCTCGACAGCCCAGGGGAGTGTGAAATACCGACGCTTTGGCTCCAGCAAATTAGGTCCCCTTGTGGCTCGCTGTCGGCGTCTTCAGCAAACCTATCAAGTTAGCGGTGGTTGTTTTCACATGTTTGTTTCATGTCTTAATGTTCAACTTTAAGAAGGGGAAGTTGTTTTGTTTTGCATAAATTCTGCCCTGAAGATATCTTGAAATATTTCAGAGTTTACGATTGATTGTATACAGAATGTAACGTGAAAGGATCGTATTCAGCCATCCTACCAACATCTTAATCACTGCACACTCGACATGTCAAACCTGCAGCTCCAAGTCTTCTCTTCATATTTAAAACACACGCCTGCTGCCTTGGACTAGTTCAAGCTGACTCTCGGACACTTGTCCTGTGATCGTGTTGTGGCTTTGGCCTTTTATTTGATGTCAGCCCACTTCTACGCTGGCTTCGTTTGAAGTTTCTGTACAGGGAAGACCTCCGCTTGGAAGGGTTATAATAGTCTGATGGTCCTCGCGTTGATGACCTTTCTCTGATTACATCCTTCCTGACAGCTGCTGAGGAGTTTTGACTCCTTGTACTTTAATTCACCTGGAAGTTGTAGAGCCTGTGACCTATTCAACGTGTACAGAGACACTGTGTAATGTGCATTTTTAAGGAAACCTCTTGCTTTAATTGTAGTTTAATTGTTAAGCCATAGTGAAGTATTAAACCACTATTCATAATTAAATCATTATGTGCCATGTATAATCTCATTTAGGGCTAGAAAACATCCGATATTTACCTGCAAAAACTGCTCATGTGGCTATTAGAAGTCTGTTATCCTCCCTGATGCTCCTCCCACTTGGACTTTCGAAGGTCCTGATTGGTGCAGCACTCCGGCCTGTTGGCCAATCAGGATGCTTTTCCTCCCTTGTTGCTTCCTGTTGTCGTTCAGATTATTAGATCACACCTTTAGTGACCTTGGTAGGAAACATTAGCTGACTTCCTCATAACTGGACCAGGTGCACAGATTTTATTAATTATTGATTACAGGCACACAAAGAGACATTGTGTCTAGAAACACAAGGAGCAGCGGTGCTGATCTGAATTATATTTTAACATCCTGATTAGGCAGTGAGGTTTGTTTTAGTAGGACAAACACAGTTCTTCATTTTAGCGCCTGTTTTTGGTTATATTTGTTTTTCTATTTCGGTCCACATCCTCAGGTCCTTCTCCCTCTGCAGCTTCCCTCTTCGTTCCTGCATTAGATGACGCACAAAGCTCTTTTTTGACAAATAACTTTAATCTTACCAATTATATCTGGTTTTATGTAGCGTCCCTTTCCCCTTAGTGAGCTGGGTTGTAACATAAGTGGGAATAATAGCATAGAAAATTGAATTTAATGTTTCAGAAACCTAAAAATGGCCCCAGAGACCTGCCGTGGTTCCATAGAAAATAGGTCTGGTGGTTAGAGCCTTTGTTTTTGAGACCATATCATGTGTTGTTGATCCAGATTGGGCGGAGGCAGGTTACCAGATGAACCCCGGAGGTATTAAAAGCTTGATGCTGCCTCTGCACTTCTCCGACTAGTGAGAATTAATTTGAATTTTCTCACATCCTTTGCTTAACAGTTGTTCCCTCTGCAGAATGTCCGTCAGACTGCCGCTGTGACACGACCCTTACATGTTATTGTGCAGAACAGTCGTTGCCTTCTGTCCACGGTAATATTATCTCCCACACAGATATGTAAACGTGGTTCAAGGTCTGCAGCGGGGAGAGGTCCATCCTCTGTGAGACGGTGTTTACCATCTCTTAAGAGCCCTTCCAGATGGTGAAGCTGAGAGTTGACTTCAATCACTGATCCCCCCCAGAAGCACCCAGCTGGATGGAGCATCCTCAGCAGCCAGGGGTTCATTGAGTACAACTCTGTAACTGTAGGCTCGTGGACGAATTAGGGATTAAAGATACTTGTTTGTTTCAATAGTAGCACTTAGTTAGAGGTTCGCCAATCATGCATCTGCAGATGCTGAGTCTCAAAATCAATATTTATGTTATCTCTTCCAGCTGAAGTGCAAAATTAGCCCAAAGATGGCTACCAATTACAAATATAATCTAATTAATCAAACTAATATGTTTAACAGCTGAATTTACTGCATCATTTGCCATATCTAGATTGGTTTCCTGTAGTGTTGAGTAATAACGCCGACGGAGTGCGGAGACGCACGTTCATTATTTTCCACGGAGACACACAACAAGCACACACTCGGCCTGCTTTTCATCTCGTCCCTGCAGAATCTAATTGTAAAGAAGACAAAGGACAGTCGTTAAAAGTTGTTCCTTGATATTCCAGTATAAAACCAGATTAGAAATTCATGGTTTGCTTCCCTTTTTGTTTTGCAGTGTTGTAGCAATCCGGCAGTAACTTTGAGAAAGTGCTGATTCCGCCGCATGAGCTATAAAACTAACATTTTACAATGATTGTTGAGTCAGACGGATTTCCTGCAATAGACATCGAACTATTATCACCACTGTGATAAATGGAGGCGGAGGATGTTTCTGATTTGTACTTCCTGGGATTAGTGGAGTTGAGTGAATTTTAATTCCCTTCTGTGTATTTATGATTTCTGTATCCAGTCAGGACGGGGCAGCAGGAGTCAAACGGGCTCCGAAACTAATTGGTTAAGTGAAAAGGGAGGGGTGCAAAGGGAGGGAGGGGTGCAAAGGGAGGGGTGCTCGGAGGAAAAAAGATGGTTCAGTCCTTGAAATGTGATTTTTCTTAAAGCTTGGGAGAGTTGGGTCTAATCCAAATCATGAATCACTAGTTAATTAAGCTGTCAGTGAACGACTTTATTTGCACAAAAATAAATAGTTTCCTCTATTGAGATAAAGATGACCATGTGAAAAAGCAATCTCTTTCATTTTATTGTGGTTTGAATTTGCATGCCAGGCGCTCATTGATATTCAGTGCAGATCGACGTCAGACACAAACACGGGCTGCAGTTCTGCTCTTTTATCAATGTAGAATTAGTGAGGTTCTTCCAGTTCCACGAAAAATGCCCCGCGGAATACCGTTATATTGGTGCAAGTGGAGAGCTGTCCAATTAAAAATGAGGCAGGTTTTCATATTTATGCTTACATACATTTACTTAGAAAATGTAATGTAGAAAAATCTCCCTCTGTATTGTCTGAACTTCTTGTACATCACATTTTATTCCACAGACGACTCACCTGTTTCCTGTCACTCACTTCCTATCAACACATAACATCTGGATGTTAACAAGAGCATGTCAAAATAATTAAATAAAATGTGCACGTTTTGATTTCAGTGCCTTCATCTGCAGAAACGATGCTCTTAAATAATAAATTCCAGTATTTTTTCCACCGGTGCTGATATGACTCATAGATTCTCATGCTGAGCAAGAGGTTAAATAATATAAGCAAGGCGGATCCCACTGCACAGCCCTGCTAAACTCTTAATGATAAAACAAAATTAACCGCATTGCCCTGTTTCAGTCTGCACAGTCCGTCCCCTTGCATGCACGTGTCGGAGTGAAACATTACATGGACGTTGTCTGAGTGTACATGGTTGGATAATCAGGCTCATGTAACCTGCTGAAGACAGGAAACCAAACAGAAGGACACTCAGCGAGCGAAGACCTCAGCCAAGGCCGGAGAGTCCACTCCTCTATCGGATGTGTGTATGTGCAACCAGCGTATACAGCATGTCTGGATGTATTTAAATAAAGGAACATGTATTTCCTGCTTGAAAAAAAAAAATCCCTCATTCGTAATATTAAGGAATATTTTAAAAAACAAGCAGCGCTATAAACCAACTTCCTTGGCGAAGGTGATCGTTTACGCCTGAGTCCCGAATCCAGGCAGCTACTAGAGACGAATGAGCTATTACAAAATGAGCATCCTGTTCGGCCCTTCACAGCAACAGTCTTGTTAGATTAGTGTAACAATACCCATCTGCTCATCAGGTGGTCGGATTCATGACGCTGCCTTTTCTAATCAGCCCCGGCCTACGGTGGCTTCTCCACAGATACTGAAGGCAATTAGTTTAAAAAGGATTACTTGACATTTAACTCTGCACTTCCCCGCCCTTTCCCTGAGCCAGTGAATTGCTGACATTTTAAGCAGACTCAGGTGGCTGAAGACTGTAATTTTACTTAGACTGAGCCCCGTCAGGGGCCCGAACCTCGGTGCCAACTCATGCTACACTTGCTGCAGAGCCGGTGATGTCAGGGTCAGAGGTCGGTTCTATCCCAGAGTCCAAGTGCAATTACTGAACTGAGGAATTAATAGTCAGCCATCAAAATAAATGAGACAAAGCACTTTTCTAGAAGGGTGCACAACCTACATGAAGGGTCTTTTCCTGTACGTCAGAGATGGGTTACCTTCCTATATTGTGTGGCTATTATTAGAGCTTCAGGTGAAACCGCCTGCGGGAGATAATCACGCTGACTTACATGATTACGGTCTGGACGCTGGGCCAAATTGTGCTGGTCTCCACCTTCGACTGCGCTCTGATTACATTGTAAAACGTTTTTCATCTGCATCCAGTATGTGGTCTTATAGGAAAAAGGGAGATGTGCCAGTTGAATTAAACATGTATTTAACTCATCTTTTCGGGTCTTTTTGTGAACTTCACAGGCCGGTGAAATCAGTAATCACAGTCTCAGCTGGATATTGTAGTATTCTATCTAATTAAAAGTATTCTATGACGATGTAGTCATATGATATATGTGCATATGTCTTCATCCTGTCTGAGCGTCGGATAATGTCAACATCCAGTAGCTGCTTGGATTTTGCGTGTTGCAGAAGCAGATATTGTGGTGATATTCTGGCTGATAGTGATTCCCTGACTGCTATAATCCCAGAAGAGCCCTCCAGCTCCCTCTCTCTTTCTCTCAGTCTCTGGCATCTGCCCCGGTGTCGGGCCGTGCCTGCGTTGATGCCTGGATCAAGTGGAAGTGGAGATGGTGGCGGGGCAGTTGAGTGGGTGGCTGTCACAGGGACGTGGCTCTCTGCCTCAGTGTCATGTTGAAGCTCAGGTCCTTGAGGTGGGACACCGGGTTGCTACTCTACATGTTCTGTATCCTCACCAGGCTTTTTGCTACTGAGTGGAATTCTGAAAAAAAAAGTTTAGATAGTCGGTTTTGAAAAATTACAACGTTTCTGCTCTCCATCTTTTTAGCTTCTCCGTTCCACAATTTTGGATCCGTGTTTGTTACTTAGCCACAAACCTGTTTTTGTATACAACTGGCCTTGCTACTTTACAATATTCCATGGTCACCTCATCATCATCATCATCATCATCATGATTATACAGCCAACAAACAAACAGAGTAACTATGCGATCATTGGTTCAATGCAGCATGACGTGCATTTTTCAAATTATAATTCCTTGGCTGAATAATATCATAATAATGGCTCAAAATAGTGATGCAAAAATCAATGGGTCACATCAATGTGGCTTCGTCCATTAATGTTATGCTGTTTGTACTCCGATTCCTATAATCAGCTCCATTCTGCTGTGTTGTTTTATTCAGATTCCAAGTTTTAAAAGCCTAACGAGCTTCAGGAGCCTCCAATAAGTCTGTTTATCCATCTAACATACTGCAGATGATGATGTTCTCCCGGTGGAATCATGTTTACATGCAACATATTTGCTAATGCACATTTGTTATATATGAAAGTGCTGGAGAAGACACGGCCGCCGTCTTTATATTTCACAGAGCGGCTCAGGATGTTTTTTTAAACACACAGACTTTGGAGTGTGGAGGCTAATTAAAGCCTCTCCCCCAATGATAAGTTTTGCTTTGATTTTACAGGGAGCATCTGATTTTCTGACCTGCAAAGTATGCAGCGGGCCATGAGATAGCGATGCATTGTATCCTATAATTAGTGGTTCTGGTGAAAGTGAATTGAGATCCCAGTTGGCCAGGAGACAGCCAATTAACTTTCTCTTCTCTCTGTTGTGGCGTACCCAGGTTCTGAGGGAATAATTTAGACCTTATTTCTCCTAATATGAAGACAGTCAAGTGTGTCTTAGACTATCGTTTACCCTGCTGAACATCATTCACTCCCTCACATCATCATGTCAAATTAGAAGCAAGAAACAAGCTGTTATTCTGTATTTTAAGACAGCTAACCAGTGTTTCTATGGAGAGGACAGACTTTGTTTTTCAATAACAAACTATATTCTGTTGTATTAGATAAAAATGTCATCAAGCAGCAAAAGGATGTTCTAACGATGCCAGTCAAGGCCGAGTTCAATTAACTGCTATCTGGAATCCACAAGGCGACATTGAATGTGGCATCAGACAGAACTTATACCTCTACTGACCAATTAGACAGGAACATCCCCTTTGGTTGTATTGTAAATATGCCAGTGTGTTTTTCCAAATTCTCCAGATGGGCCGGGATGCATCGTTCTTTCCTTAAGTCTCATCAGTGACGCCTCAGTTAGTGTACAAAGGAACTCTGGAAGGAGCTGAACACGTTCCCCCCGGTGCAATTCTGCAAATGTCGCTGGATAGTGAGAGAGAAGTGATATTCTCAATGGTTTTGTACAAACCAGCAGTTAACAAAATAAAAGGAAAGAGATCATGAAAGAATCGTCGTCCTTATTGATGTTAGAAGAAACATGTTCTGCTCTTATGGTGAACATTTTAAGGCCACTACATATATATATTTATTATTACTGATCAATTACAGCAGCACCTCCTATATTTTGTGTGCATCCTTGTCGTAGTGCATCTGCAGTGCCCTCTCGACTAGTCTGCTGGGCTGTATCTGTTTACAGTCTGGGTCTTTGTAAGCCGCCGTTTTTCTCCCGGCAGCACCGGCTCTTATCCGGGACAGCAGGATGAGTGCACACCGCCCTCTGACTCACTCAAATCATCCGTTTTTTTGAACACGTTTTCCTTTTTGTGTTTGTGGGCAAGAATATTTTACAGTTTTTGAGAAAAGTCGAGCATCTCCACCTTCCACACGAATAAGTGAGGTGTTCTCGTCGGGACAAAAAAACCCACCTGAAGTGATTTTTTTTCGTCGTTTCCCTTCAAGTGCTTCACCCTCACATTTCAACGTCCTGCCGGCAATTTCCACCCACACAAACGGAGCCCTGTGGACCCGAGTCCCAGTCTGAACAGGAGCCTCTTTTCTTCCTGTTTGAGGGATAAAACATCCGTCATTGATTGTATTATCATGTATATGCCAAGTGAGCATAATGAGACGTGAACCACTGTTTATGTAACCTGTCGAACGGATGCTGATTCAGAAACCACTCGTATTTACACGTCTTATACACTTTCTGTCGCTGTTGCCCTGCAGGATATCAACCCTCCCTGTCTCAATTACAATGCAACGTATGGACTCCCACACTGTATTTTTGCAGCAGATGAGTGTTTTTTTTAAAACATTCCTGCAGGATTCGCTGCGACTGGCATGAAAAATATCCCACAACAACTCATTCCACAATGCTTAAAATATTCCCTTTTACCCGTAAGACATGTTTTACATGTTTTTTATTCATTTTTTTTTGCAGCAGCAGCAGCAGCAGGTGGGAAGATGTTATTATGACACACGATTCACTATTCAAGGTAAATTTCCATGGATGGAGGGAGGATGTATGCTTTACAAATAGACTTGACTTTCTTTAGGGTAATTCATTTATTGAAGGCAGATTCGGTCCAGAGGGGAAACATGCAAAATTAAGTGACAAGGCATTTGTCAGGCACTGGCAGATATTTTACGGGCATTCACATAAGGTTCAATCGATGCTTTCACAATGCCTTTGCAGGGTTCACATAATTCAATTCACAGGCATGCATTTGCTCACGCCAGGAGGTAATTTGAAGCGTTGCTGGGAGCTTCAAGAAGCCATCCGAAGGTTTGGGGACCTCGTGATTACTTCTCTGCTTTTTGCAAATTATGTGGTTTTGTTGGACTCATCGGACTGTGACCTCCAACGGGCGCCTGGGCGGTTTGCAGCTGAGTGTGAAGTGGTCCGGATGAGAGTCAGCATCTCCAGAATCTGAGGCCGTGGTCCTCCACCAGAAAATGATTGATTGCTTCCTCTGGTAAGTTGCTGTCAACAAGTATTTCAGGGTCTTGTTTTGATGGAACGTGAGACAGAAAGGCAGATTGGTGCGGCATCGGTGGGTGTTGCATGTGTCTGCTGTGGTATTTCACCATTCGACTTACATTCCAGCCCTAACTTACCTAAGCTTTGGGTAGTGACCAAAGGAATGAGATCACGGATAATTAGTTTCCCATGCAAGGCGGCTGGGCGAAGCCTCAGATGTGGGGTCAAGAGCTCAGACCCCCCAAGGGAATTTGGGAGTAGAGCCTCTGCCCCTTCACAT
>CAAKHC010006789.1:4932-15260 GCA_901007825.1 Macroramphosus scolopax
ACATACACAACAACTTGCAGGCACACACACACACACACACACACACACACACACACACACACACACACACACACACACACACACACACACACACACACACACACACACACACACACACACACACACACACACACACACAATGGTGTCTCTGTCTGTGTGTGCTGGGTTGCATTGAAAGCATTCTTATCAGTGTCCATTTGGACAACACAGCTGAGATCCTGCTGTATAATATTTTAGATTAAACTAATTATTCCGTCTCCCTAATATCAACACAAATCTAAAGCCTGAACATTTTCCACATTAATCCTGGTTATAGAGGAAAGTGACATTCAAGCGAAGCTTCATCAAACCACAATAACAAAAACACAAAGATGCATCTACTGCAGACGCAGGTCAGATTTCATTCATTTCACTCTGATGTCGAGAGTGCAACATGCAAAATTGATATTCCCGTAATATTTGTTCAGGAAGGCCAATGTCAAGGAAGAGGTTTGACCAGTAATGGGAACAAAATAATTCAGTATATAAAATAGAAATTGTATGTGCTTCTATGTGGGCTTGGCTCACAGTCTGTATTAACACATTGGATATGCTGCTGAGAGATTCTTAATTTAGGAACAAAACATTTTACGATAATGTATCTCTTAAACCTGATTATGATGTGTGTGTGTGTGTGTGTGTGTGTGTGTTTGTGTGTGTTTGTGTTTGTCTGTGTGTTATCTTATCTTGATAATGTTTTAGCTGCAGTTCTACTGTAAGTCCACTAGATGGCAGTGTACCCCTTCAAACGCTCATTAAAACTCACTTAAGGTGGTAAAACTGAATGTATGAAGCCCATCCTGCTTTCTAGGCCACTGCACTGCTGTAGTGTTGGTAATACACCAACACACATTCAGATGTGGGCATGTTTCCAGAAAGGCTGTCTAAATGTCAACATTATATTTATTCCAGCACACCGCACATGTCAGTGCTCTCATACACAAATGGCCTCTGTGAAGCTCTTATAAACAAACACACGAGCAGCTTCGATAATAGTCTGATACAACAGAATGTTTTGTTATACTCGTGTTAACTTTGTTGTATAAGTTCCAAAAAGGTCTTTCTGACTTTGCTCAAACTGGATCTCATGAAACATTCATTCCTTCTCTATCTCTGTTCTCCTCAGCTGCCTTAACATAATGGTGCAACCTGAGATACAGCTTGGAAACGAACCTCAGATGGCCTCGGCGAGGTGGGAGGAATATTCATGGTTCTGTAGAAAACAGCAGAAGATCGAAGAGCTGGAGGGAACAGGTGAGAGAGCCGGGCCTGCGTGTCTGTGGGATGAGAAGGGGGCTTGTGGAGAGGAAAACCAAACCCACCCGCTCTTCAGACGTCATCGTTCACATCACAGATGTTCCCACAGACACTCAGTGTGGGTTGTGGGCCGAGGCGTGTGGAGCGCCAGCATGGCTTCAATTGGCTTGTTTTTGGACTGTGTGCGTTTATTATAATATGTAGGACTGCTGCGTGCGTAAATGGAGACTTGAGCACTGCAGTGATATGTAGCCTGAAAGTATTCCTTGTGAGTAGGAGCAGGCTCGGTGATGTTTGTGAGCTTACAAACATGAGGCCTTAGGTCTATACTTTGAATGCACGAAACACTCGCTAATATGGGTTGTTTTGCTGCTGAATGGATTAAAAAGAAGAGCTGGAAAAGTGTGCACGTCCCCTGTATAACAAGTTTCTTTATTTTAAAAAAACCCCAATAAAAGTCACAGAAAATGAGAACTTGTGTGGGCGTCCCCTGTTCTGTTTCCACGTACAGCAAAAAATAGGGGAGTTGTTTTGGATGGAAATATATTTAAATATGTGTCAGATAAAAGGAGGTTAAAGCCTTCCTCTCCAAAACAACTTGGGGTGAGAGTGCGCTAAAACCGCAGCCTGCGCCTCTTCTGATGTGGTTTTCGTGAGTACAGAGAGAGACGGAGGCTTCTTCAGGGTGTCTCATTCACTTGTACGTCACAGATAGTTTAATCGGTCAGAAATCCCCTCAGGCTGTAAGACTTGTCTGGAAAGCTGTTTTACACACTTGTTTGCTTCACATAGAGATGTTCCTTTTTAAGATTTTTCCAAGAGTGGTCGATTCGTGGGTCTTCAGAATTCTTTGTAAAAACCTGTTTGTAGTAAAACAAATGCTAACAAGAAAAAATAAAGGCATTTGTTTTATATATATGTTAGACTGCTTTTACAAGGTTTAGCTAATAACGTGTTATAATCAGTTAGACTTAATGGATTGGTTAGTGTGTTGTGCCCCCAGGCTGTCCTGGGGCTCACCGTGTGTTGACCCGTGTCTAAAATAAAGCTATACTGCTTACTGACTCATTCACGTCTACTTAGAGCGGGACTTTCCCCCTTTATCCATCTTTTAAGCCCCTGGTGTCGGAAATATTTGGCCGCTGATGCATCCCACCAGAGTGTTGTCCTTGGCAGCGCGCACCTCCATCCATCCACAGATGCTCCTGCGCGCTCCTCACGCCCACTCTCGCCTACTGCTCTGCCATCTTGAAGCGCCCCCGACATTCCTTAAGCCACTTGTCACGTCCCCTCCTGTGCAGTCTTTCAATTATATGACACCTCGGTTAAGTCTCAACGACTTCCACGCATGAGTTTCACCGACAGGTTGATTTAAAAGGCAGTGGTGGCCTTATGTGGATTAATTTGTAATGCCCCTTATGTTAAATGTAGTGTTTAATTCTAATATTGAGTGTTTTAGATCTGTTTCCTACTGTCCTTTCGCGCGTTAGAACAACTTGTATTATCTATCTGATAAGGTTGCACTTTGCTCTATCCGTGCGTGACAGAGAAGTCTAAAGTTTTATCACAACAGAAGGAAAATTCCACCACCCTCATAGACCTTATAGACCTCATCGATTCAGTAAAGGGGAGATGAACTGAAGCCAGTTTGAGTTACCTGGGCGGGGGTTCCCAGAAATCCTCCCCTGTGACGTAGTATTCAACGACATACCCATATATGGTCAACCCCTTGCGCAACCAGGAATTACTTACGTAGAGCACGCTCTGTGCGTAAAAACACTGAAACCTGATTTGTGCTTGTGTAAGTGTTCCTCACCGAGAGCAATAAAACTGTTTTGGTTACTATGGGAAAGAAACTTTGTGTTTCATCATCCTTTCTGTTGTTTCTGTGTTATATGTGTGGTGTCTGTGGGGACATACACTCCCTTGCCAAAGTGGCCATCAGGTAGATAAAACGAATGCAGTAAAATATAACTGCCCTATAAATTCATGATCGTTCTAATATTCAGTTTTTATTGAATCTGTTTTAGGGAGGTGTTTCTCTTAACGTGGTGCTGGTCTATAAACGTCCTTACATACCGAGAGGTGTTCCTAATAGTTTTATCTTGTAAAGTAAACTGGAACGTTCGTGTGTGTTTGAAACAACCACTCAAGGTCACCATGACATTTTCAGATACTTTACTTAAATACACAGAACAAATAAAAAAGACATTGTAAACATTGGACATCATTAGTTTGTCTGGATCAACCGGACCAACACAATAATTTACACAATGAATAAATGCAGCATTGAATGACAATATTATCGTAAAAGTACAAAGACATACAATAATCATTCCCGTTTTCTGCCATTAGAAAAAACAGCCTTTGGCCTGTGCCCGCTGCATTTCTCAGTGTCCGTCAGTCTGGATGCTGCCCTGGATTATAGGGTTTCATGGTTCTTTGAGGGGTGTCCAGCATCCGGAAGTACCATTTCACTCAGTCTTTTCGCCCTAAATAGCCTTAAGAGTTGTCAACACATAGCCGTCGGCATTGTGCTGCTGTCAAAGCTGACAACACACCAGCCGATATTCCAGTGCTGCGCATGCAGAACATGACTCCAGTGTTATTACTTTAAAGTCACTTAGTAGTCTCTGGTGTTTAAAATGCCTCCATCTTGCTCGTGAGCATCAGCTGACAGCCGCTGCTCACATGTGTCAGGACCTTCTGTTTGAGCTGGGCCACCTGGTCCCGGAGCACCGAGGCTGTGTTGGAGAGCCCCGCGTTGTCACTCTTCAAAACTTTCACCTTATCCTCCAGCCGGGCGATGCGCTCCAGCTTTCGCTTCCGGCATTTAGTGGCCGCAAGTCGGTTTCTCAGCCTCTTGCGTTCCGCCTTGATCCTCTCCTGTGTCTCCAAGTTAATCGGGGACATTGGAGGCGATCCGTCGCTGCTGAGGAGGTCGGGCACGGTCTGGGGTTCCTCTTTCAGAGCGACGAGCCGCTGCGGATGGAGACCGGCGCCGGGGTGAGTGTGCTGGAACGGATGTGTGCCGTGCGTCGAGCTCTGCGGATGGCTCTGCTGGTGTGGCGGCAAGTAGCTGATGGTGGCTGTAGGGTAGCTGGATGCGGAAGAGAGGCTCGTGTTCGGGCAGTACGCGTTCAGTGTTGTGTAGATGGGAGGCTCAGGCTGCAAGGCGGAGCCGAAAACACTAGAGGCCGCCGCCGAACACGTCGTTACTCCACCGGTTCCGAGGGCAACATGACCGGGGGGCATCTGGTTCATCTTGTGCAGCTCGTCCAGCGCTTTCACAAAGCCATCGGCGAACCCCTCCTGCTCATCGGTGATGCCCCGATTATAGAAGTATTGTCCCGGGGTGGGAGTGGTGATGACACCGTTACTGTTTTGGATGATGAGCCTCTCTAGCTCTGGGGATGCGAGCTTCAGGGAGCCAACGTCTTGCTGCCCCCCTTGGTATGGGTCTGTCTCCGCTCTCAGCTGTGATTTAAGGTTTCGATATGGTTCTGTCAGGTTCAAATTCATATTCTGCTTTAGCAGTTTGTAGTCGTGCATGGCTGCTTCTGAGTGGCCGTAAGCCGACAGAAAAGAGTCATCATGATAAAAAGGCTGTTCCATCTTTGTAGACATAAAGTCGGAAAAGTAGGTAAGCTTACCGGCTGCTTATTGAAACAGTCTGTGGATAATCAACAAATGTCAATGCCTGCAGGGAGCAAGCCTCAATTCCGGCACCCTTCGTCTGTCTCAACAGTGTCCCAAGACCAAAACGGAATACTTGGATCACTCAAAAAATGAAGAGTGAAAGTCCAAGGTGCCACAGAAGCTGTCTTCAGTTCAGTCGCAGTCTTGTCCAATGTTTGATTGCTGAAGACTTCGCAATCCTGTCAACAAAAAGTTGCGACTCTGAATTCCTACAGGACGATGCGTTGGTTCCTGTGCTTGTTGAGGTGTGTTCAGGCGGGTCAATAAGTGCCTCTTTATACAGCATAGACACACGCTTGCTGCCAGGGAAATGCTGCGTTTTAATTGGCCGGGCTCGATATCCACGCCCAGTCAGCAGCACGTCAAGTGACGTTAATGCCGGGAAGACGCCACTGTAAACACGCCTGTAGGCATGGGAGCGCACAGAGGAGGGAGCAGGCGGAGACTGGGGTGAAAAATAGTGGACCCTGCCTAATGTACACATTGTTTGGGGCGTTTTTAGGTTGAATACGTGTATGTTGAATAAGTTTGGATGTTAGATTGTTCTATTAGATTTAAGTAAAGCTATTCATTCATGTATTGTTGAGCCTACACCTCTGAATTGAATGTTGGTCTAAGTCTTTTAAACGTAATCTGGGTTAGATTAAATAGAGAATAGTTTATCTGTTACTTCAGGCTGGATTAGGAAGATATGAATTGTCCAAAAACGCTGGACTACGGTGTTTTTTATTGTGGCGCATCCTGTAGAGGAAGTCCTAAGGCCTTATATGGGCACGATGACGCAGCGGTATCCGTCTGGGAGAACCAGGAAGCCACGCCCACCAGTTCCTTATTCCAGTAACATTCCTGCTCCTGTATAGACTCTGTCCATGTGCTAGTTAGGGACTTTCTGTCTCAGCAGGGAGGAAAAGTGAGCTTAGAGATCTCAGACACATCCGTGTGTGTTTACTGACTAGGACAGAACGTTTTAAATGAGTTGTGTTCGGACTAATCCTTTACACTCTTACTTATATTATAAATATATATTTTTGTCTTCAGTACTGACATTAAAACTGGATTAACTTTTCTAAAAAAAACAAATTACCCCCAGTTGTCAGTGAGTTCCCAAAATACACAAGGCAATAACAAGTTCTTCCTATTCCTAGAAAAATATATTTATATGGTTCAGCTCTGCTGGTAAAATATTTGTGGTTCACCCTTAAAAAGCCCAACGCACAGGGAAACATGTGCACCTGTTTCAATTGTGGAGATCGTCTTTGTCTCTTGTTTGTAATGTGTTCAGTGCCCACTCAAACACAGACAAAGGCCTCCATCGATGCATCCCATATTCCTGCACAGACAAAACAAATCAGGTAGGATGCTTTCCTCTATCTTGTTAAACAGCCAACAATTTCAGGAAGCACAACAATAAAAAAATCAATAGTTTAGAGACATCCAATGGTTACAAGACCAGAATAGATTGCATATTACAACTGAAGATAAAGCACAGACCATATTTGAACTATTTCCAAATTACTCATCACCATTAGCAGTCAGCTGTTGATTTATTTTAACTAACTTTCTATTGTTTCATCATTATTTCTGATGTTTAGGTAAATCTTAGCCAATTATTTTGATTATCTTTACTTTTAGCTTACAATTTGATCTTTTTATCAATTACTTGTATTAACTAGTGAAACTGAATTTACACTTTCTTTAGATATAACTATTAATATTATTTCTCTGCTCGCGTGTTAACTGGTTTTCCTGCACTCTTTAAGCAGCAAGTGTTGGCGACTGTTGGTTGATAGGAAAACTACTTTTATTTTGAATTTATGAAGCATTGCACTCCTGGATTCAGTGGTCTAGATATTACTATTAAAATACAAGAAACCGCCAACCTTTTCCATTCTAATCTGCTAAATGTCAGCATGTGTCCCACCGATGTAGGAACAGGGGGCTGGGCCGAGCTGTCAACAGGTTTCTTCTTTGGCAGTGAACAGCCGCATCTACCAAGTAACAACTTGTACTTGTTGTAAAAGTCACATCCAGAGATATTTCTGTTGACAAATGCAATTATCATGTTTGTGCCTATAAAGAATCTGTCAGGACAGAAGTTACTCAACATCTTTAAATACGACGTCTCCCTGATGTAACTTGTTGGTTGAATTCTAACTTCACGACTTGTGGCATCTCATGCCTGATAATAATGATCTCATGTCAGGACATTCTCTGGAATTCACTCTGGAGACTATTTTACTTCTATTCCTTTTTGCCGGTATCCATGGGAATATGAATAAACAGAAAAACAACAGTTCCTGTGAGTGTTGTGCCTCCACTTTGCCACCTCCCTTATAAATTCTATTCTCTGTGCAGCTGCCTGTTTCTGCTGCTTCCCTGCTCTGCTCGGTTTAGGTTGTATTCAGCGTTGCGGTGGAGGTTGACCACAGTCCCAGTGACATTTTGGCAAAGCACATCGGTAAAGGGTCCAGAGTGGTGAGTGTTTACAGGAACACTCTTCATAGGGCACCGGGCCATTCTGCCAAATGTTAGTCAAAAAACACTCGGGGGAGACACCAAATGTGTGAACGTTGAGACAGATGTAAGGCGTGTTGGAGATTAATATGTGGTATTGTTTTTGTCCTGAACAATCTCTCTTAATCACCCCGTCAGCTATAAACAGCAGTGCTGTGAATTCAGCTCTGAACAATGACATGTGGTGATCAGTTGAACACTTCAGTTATCAGGTTTCAGATTTTGCGAAAAAAAAATATAAAAAATGTGTCTGAGATCTTAGTCACTTCTTGATTAGTCACATCCCTGTTTAGTCTGTTTAGATTTAGAGTCGCTCTGTGTACTGAAGTACAGACATTTTTGTCTTCTGAGTTCTGCTTTCTGTTTCTGCGGACGTCCTTTGTTATTCCTCCAGGATTTTGTGTTGATGTTGTTTTATGCATATTTTTTGGGCAAACTTTCAAAAAGGTCCAAGGCAAGAAGGGCTGCTTGGCAACCGTCTCAGTGTAAACAGTCAGGATCACATGGACGAGTGCCAGAACCAGATGAGTGTTACCTGCTCCTGTTCCCGGGTGAGTTTGGGAAAGGCAAAGCCTCAGGGCGTAAGGAAGCTGTTTACTGTAAGATTAAGCAAAAGTCTGCGTGTGTGTGCACCAGCACGCATATCACCCCGGGTGGAGTATACATGACTGTGGGTTTTTATTCCACCACAGTTTGAATATGTGCATGAAGGGAGGAAATAGCAAAGATAAACATATCAGAATTTGTCAAATGGATACACGATGTATTCATTGTCTCAGACATCAACATCTAGTTGTGGTTGTTCTGACTCCCGTATACAGTTCAAGATGGCCTTCGAGTTTCTTCCCTGGAAATCCTTTCAAAACGAATGTGAAAGAGATTAAGCAGTACACATTTTATAGCACAACCAACACGAATAAAGCACATCTTTGTCCTCCTCACTCACACAATATGACCGAGTCCTACACAGAGGAAAATCCCCTTAATTTTTGTCACCCTATAGATTCTGTGTTCGACAAAGCAGGCTTTCACAATAAGGTGCTTATGGTGGGGATTGAGCTCTCCTCACCTCCTCCTCTCAAACTGTCCCATTGTGCCTCGCCTTCTGTGCACAACTCTTCTTTTGTCAGAGCCGGGCAGCAGCAGCTTGTTGTCTGCTCTTCCGCAGCGCAGGGCCCTTTCGGTTAGTGACTGGTCTCTATCTCTGTGACTCAGACCAGTAAGGACAGCAGGGGCCAGTTAGAGGTCAAAGCCCCGAGCTCACGCCTCACTTCAGAGTCTTTCCCCTGACCTTCACAACTCCTCCAAACACCCACTCAGCAGAAGTAAGCAGGGGTTGGAGCCGGGCGATCGGGCGGGCGAGGGATAAGAGAAAGACAGTCTCAGTCAGATGAGGTTTGTTTGTGAAGGGCCTCTTGACGGAGCGGCTGACTTCTTCATTCAGACATAATAGGGCCTCTCATCCATTGCATTGCTATTGTCCTTTATGACTGTGGTCACATCAGTGCCAGATCTATTAATAGAGGGATCCATCATCATTTACATCATCAAACTCCTCGTCAACACCACATGATGACCTGTTGTTGTTTTCCTTCGCTCCACTCCATCAATCCGAACCAGACCGCGTTGATCCATCAACCTGCTGACAGCTTCATTCAACTCATTTGAAGTTCATTTAAAGTTCATCACATCTCTAATCTGAGATGCTTGATTAGCTTGATCAGTGCATCTATGTTGTACGACAGCATTAATATATATATTTTTGACAAGTTCTGACAACTGATTGTGTGAAGTATCTCTACTGGATGGTTGTTTTTATTCTTTATTTTTTAAGACAATCTAACATATCTGGTAAAATTGCACAACTGAAATACTTTCAAATTCAGGCGTAACAGCAGAGATACGATAGACACAGTGAGATACATTTAAAATCACAATGTTGCCGAAGCAAGAAAAAAAGAAGACATTGCGTTGAAGTCCAAAGGAGCTGTAGGTGCGAATATGTATATTTGACTGATCAAATCAATCATATGTAGCCGCATTTCAGCCTCGTCAGTAGCTGGAAATTCTTTGCTTTCAACTTTGTTATCTTCCAACGAAGGCTATGACATGACATGACCTTTAGCTTTCGCTGTTTCCCAGCAGAATCTCATCAAAAGATGTCTTTTACTACCCCTGAAGGCTCGTAACCTCTGTGTGCATCAGCCCCTTTCTGTCACAACCTCTTGCTCACTTATCTATGAGAAAGGGAGGGGGGACAACGCCTGCTGGGTAGCCGCAGCTCGCATCATGTGCTGTCATGGTGGTGTTTAATGGAGGGACCCTGTTGGCGAGGTTCCATGTTGATCAGTGAACCTGAAGGAGCCGACAGGAGCCGTGAGTCAGGGAGCTGAGCGGAGGGTCAGGGTGCTGGAACCGGTTCTACAGGGAGAGAGAGAGATCTGAGAAGCTGTTACTGATGTCAGCACCATCAGTCTGTTTTCTCCACCTCCCTCCTCCATCCTTTCCTCCCTCTCTGTTCATCAGGAACATGCCATCAAGATAACGATACAGAATGTGCTCTTAATGAACTTCCCCTATTGAAAGTTAGAAGTCAGGCGGCCTGTCGGACATTTAGCTTAACAGAGGGGAATGCGGGGGTGTCGTGGCAAGAGAGAACAATTGGATCCAGATCTTGTGTGTGTGTGTGTGTGTGTGTGTGTGTGTGTGTGTGTGTGTGTGTGTGTGTGCGTGTGACAACAGGTGCAAACCGGATCTCCGATGCACTGACAAAATACAGACTCTGCTGTGCCAACACAGGTGATTTCCAACTAGAAAGG
>CAAKHC010006791.1:5560-41747 GCA_901007825.1 Macroramphosus scolopax
CCAAAAAGCAGTTTGTTTCAACAAAATGACTGTCCCTTCATGCCAACATTGTCCCAATATCCAACCGAGTTGACTCAGGTTTTGCAATTCAAGTGATGATTGGTGGAACATAATGTCTGAATGCTACTGCATATGCTCTCCAGAATTCTTAGCCGAGGTAAGCACGTTTTCCTTGTCATGCAATGAAGGAGATACATAGTACATAGTCTTCTTGAAGTTCCAAAGGCAGCTGAGCCCACAGAGTCCCTGCATTTAAAGAGTCATCAAAATTAATCAAGTGTTGCTCTCACATTCCAGACAATCCTTGGGGAAATTCGAGATGAAGAAGATGAGATTCTACCTAGGAAAGACTATGAGGTAAGAGATTAATGATAGATGCATATATAGGAATGGTGAATAAGTGCTGCCACGTTCGTTCAAACTGTTCCAGGGATAAATGAGTGTCATTCAATATTTGACTGGTCAGGAAATGGTTATACATCTTTTAACTTGCCTTTATTAGAGCCTGGATTATGACCGTTGTATCAACGAGCCCTATGTGGAGGTTCTGGAGGGAATGGACAACAAGGTAAGTTAAGTTTAAGCTGGTTTTGGTGAGGGTTATTAATTACAATGCAATTGATCGTGGTAAGTTGTTTGTTATGTTTACATCAAACCATGTAAATTGGGTGAATCGAGAGTATAGTATGTTTATATTTAAAGTTACTGTTATATACAGAGAGGTGACAAAATAAAGGACCTAAGACCTAATATGGTTTGTAAGGTGTTAAGAAGCCATGAGTCACAGTACATTCAGTGCAACTTAGCATAGAAGTCTACAAGTCTCCTGAAACTGCTGGAGTGATGAACAGAGTTTTTACAAAGTATTTGCACTCATTTAGTGTTTCAATGATAGTGGTGTCGAGCACTGTAATCACGTCTCCCATAGGTGTTATTTTGGGTTGCGATCTGGGGCCTGCGAAGGCCATATTATAGAGTTTTCAGTGTCATAAACAAAATCAAATTGTTGGTTGTTCTGAATTTTAATGGCTGTTTCAAAAACACTCTGTCCAATTACGGATTTGTAGGAGCTCTAAACCAGGTACAATCTTCAGTCCCCACCCATTACGTTTTTAGGGCCCGAGCACGCACGCAGTGCGAGGACCCTATTGAAACTGTACTTACATTTTGAATTTGTATTTTTGATAGTGGTGTAGAATCATGTTTGCACAGATGATTGAAATTATTTTGACTTGGAAATCTGCTGTGAAGTCTTCACAATATATATCAAGATGTTTTGGTTTGCACATGTGTGTTGTTGAATACTTGTCATCTATTATTTGTTGTTATGCAATAGAAAGCCAAAAAGTATGAAGCAGTGCGATGGATGATGGTTTTCGCTATTGGAGTGACAGTTGGTTTGGTATGTACATATGGGATCTCTTGTATTTGTTGTTATCTTCCAACATGCTGCAGATGAACATGTTATCCTCCTGTCTTTTTTAGCTGGGCCTCTTTGTGGATTTTTTTGTACGCCTCCTCACCAAACTCAAGTTTACTTTGGTTGGTGATTGTATCCTTTATTATTCCTCTGCAAACCTCTGAATGAAAAGTAGGTCAATGTACTTCAACATCAGTTGATTCCAGATGTTTTACACGTTTTGTGTACACATAAGGTCAAAATGCAGCCTATGATGTGCTGTCAATGATCTTCAGGGCCACTCAGACTTGGTAAAACACCAGGAACAATTGCAAAAAAGTCCAGGACCTAATTGTTCTATCCCAACTAAATCTTAACCTAAGATTTTTAATGTGATGAGCATTGAGTTGTAATTACAGGAAATAACGTATATCAAAACTGGGAATGTGTCATAATTCTAGGAGAATAACTGGTTGGTTTTAAGTGACAAAAATCAAATGTTTTCTAAATAAAACCATTTTTTTTAATTAAGTTGTAATTAAAACAAAAGCAAGGCAAAACGTTCCTATTTTCATAGTATTACAACTTTGTCTCGTAATATATCCCATTGCTTACTTTACATCATGTCATACTTCTTGATTGTGACTTCATTCTCATAAGATATCCATGTAGGTCCTGACTTGTATTCTGTAGTTTTGGGGCCTACTATGAAAATATTAGTTGTCTCAATGTGCAGTTATACACTCATATAGTTCATAGGCCTGTGTCGCATTATTGTACAGGTCTTTGATTTCCTTGTAGTTTTATATCAAATTTGGAAAGAACTATGTAATGTACTAATTGCAAGGGAAATAGGAATGTCCTTGAAAGAACTGCCCACTGTAAACTCAATGTAAATTCATTACATATTTAGTATTGGAAATGTAACATTCGTATACGCTGCTGCATACGTACAGTATATGTACACATAGCTGCCTTTAGATGTGTGACTGACCTGATGTATACAGACTAACAGCCATACATTCAATGGTTTACTTATGTTTGCTGATTTCCTTTGGATATTGAATTGAATTTGGGTTTTATACTGTTGTCCATGAAAAAAGGACATTTGAGGACATGACTTTGAGATAATCATATGGACATGTTTCCTTAGTTGGTCTAATTGATCTGCAGAATACTTGATAGTCAAAATAATCGTTTGATGCAACTCTATTTGTAAATAGACCAAGTTTTCCCTTTGATAAGTACTAAACTACATAGTTCTGAGCTACACTCCAATAAGTGCAGTATGTAATGTTAATAAATGTGTAGATGGAATGTATTGTTGTGTCAGTGGTAACCCTACAGTGTTGGCAGTGTTCCTTAGCCGATGGCCTGTAGCTGTAGAGAAGTGCAGTGAGAAAGACTGCCTCCCTTTGTCTCTGCTGGAGCTCCTGGCATTCAACATGACCTTCATCCTCATCGCCAGTGTACTCGTCCTCATTGAGGTCAGACTTCCCAGCATGTAGAGTTTTTAATTAATCAGTTGATGAGTTAAATTCAATGATGCCCATGAATATGAAAACAAAGTCTGAAACATATTTCACCTTGGTTCCCACAATCCGTGAACCAAGGTGAAACATGTCTCATTCCAATGAATGAGACCCTGAGTTTTAGTGTAAGATATGTCCACTGATGAGGAATCATTTTTACAAAGAAATCAGGGAAACACAAAATGCTGCACTTAACAGCGTTAGATTGTCTGCTTTTCGTCAGGCTCCATATGTTTTTCTACTGGTGGAAAATTGGTCACTATGTGCAATTTATTTTCATCACCTCACTGGGCTGTTTAGTTTCTACCTGGTATTGATAGACTGTGGGTAAGTAACTGTGGGTGTGACACTGTAAAATACTGTAACCTGTTGCTTCATGGTATGGTGTTAAATCCTATGTTTTGCTGTCCTGTTATTCAGCCAGTAGCTACAGGCTCAGGGATCCCGGAAATCAAAAGTTACTTGAATGGAGTGAAGATTCCTGGAATTGTCCGTATGCGAACTTTCCTCTGCAAGGCTGCTGGAGTTGTGTTTAGTGTAGCTGGAGGTAAAGTATGAAAGTGTTTTGGGATTTAAGTAGCTGACAGCTGAACATTTTTACTCATAATCAGACTAAGAGTGATAATAGAAACAACTGCAGTATTAAACTGCTCTGCTCAGGATCACATGGCAAAGGGGAACATGAGAAATAATATTTCTCACAACTTAAGGTCTTTTCCTATATTGTTTTGTGGTTTCGTTGGAGCTGCAACATTTAGCCAACTAATCGATTATAATTAAATGTATCTAAGGCTATTTGATAAGTGATTATTATTGATTTACTTTTTGTTTTCTGCTTTTTGAGTTCATACAGTAGGATATGTAACTTTAGCGCAATTCTAACGTATGAACTAATATTATATGGATCGCTCAGGATGTCAGCTGTCACCTTCAATAAGTGAAGGAACCGAGTGTCCTTTATCAGGAAACGAAAAGATCGTGTGAACCATCCAACATGCACTTGTGAAGAGTCGGGGTGAGTGATGGACAGATGGGTTGACTCAGAATATGTTTGTGTCCTCTTAGGTCTGTTTGTGGGGAAAGAAGGTCCAATGATACATAGTGGAGCCATTGTGGGAGCTGGGCTCCCTCAGGTACGCCACCACCCATCCCAAACTCGGCATCAATAATCGGTGACAAGTTTACTGATGATAGAATATTTTTTATTTATGCTCATGGTATGTATATCTGAAGAAACATCTAGAAATCACTGGATCTTTGGGTTCATATTGCATATTCAATCATGTATGAACTCTTTATTATACCATATAGTAACTTAGAAATTCAAATATTGTTTCCTCGGCAAACCTGGCGAAGGCTGATGCTTTACACTGTGTTTCAGATGGAACAGAATACTACAAAATGTATTATTACAAAAAATCAACTAAACTGGTAGGGCGCAGACCTCCACCACGGCTATAGATATCTGGATCCAGATCCAGATCCAGATCCGGATCACTCTCAAAATGTTCTGGCTTCTTCCCTTGGCTATGAGGCATCATTAGTGAAGTGCTAGTGAATACAAATAACTCTTTCCATAGTCAGGCCAACAGACAGAAAAGCAAACAAATCACATAACCTAAATATGTGGACAAAATGAATAAAAAGTCCATCTACTTACTTCCCCAAACGGACCATGTGAAAGTGTTAACATCACTTGAGTTCTCTACTGGCCTAAAACAAATGACCGGATAGCCTCACAACCCCTTTCACAATGGTGGAATCATGACGGTCCACTGCCAACAATTCCACTAATCAGATGATCAGCCTCACTTTACGAAGCCTTATGTGACTTCATTTGATTTGGCTTCACAGCATTTAATATATTTGTACTGGAATTAATATGATTGAATGTAGAAAACATTGTCTGTTAAATGGTCTTGCCAGTGATGCATGTGACTCTTAATATGGCTGAACCGTACTCATCAGGTGCTTTCACCCTCTACCAGTTTCAGAGCATCACTTTTGAGAGGATCAAATTAGATTTTCCCTACTTCCGTAGTGACAGGTACGGCTGTGGTACACACTCTTATCAACACAATGCTGCACACTGCTCATTGCTTCCCTGGAAAGCAAAGTACAGTCGATATGTTTACTAGCATAGCTCATTATTCTGTTTTTCTTCTCAAGGGACAAGCGAGACTTTGTGTCAGCAGGTGCTGCTGCTGGGGTAGCTGCTGCCTTTGGTGCTCCCATAGGTGGTACCCTCTTCAGCTTGGAGGAAGGCTCCTCTTTCTGGAACCAGGCCCTCACTTGGAAAGTGGTAGGTTTTTCAAATGCCCACAGCTCTATACACAGTGGAGAAATTAATGTTCTCAGTTCATGGTCAGTGTTGAAGAATTCAGAAATTCTGTATTCTGTATTTAGTTCTCTCAGTAAACGGATTGTATGCATAGACAAATGAGACCTGAAGGACTGTGAGGTGACAAACGTCAGCCATTGTAACGATATCAGCATGTAAGCTAGTCAACCCCTTGCCTCAGGCTGTCAGAATTAAAGCTCCTCTTTACAGTTAAACGTCTGTAGCATTAATTGCTTACCATCATGAAAGCTTCAAAAGGTCTACCCACCTCAAAACCTCTGTTTAATCTTCTGTCGCAGCTCTTCTGCTCTATGTCGGCTACATTCACCCTTAACTTTTTCCGTTCGGGGATAAATTTCAACAAATGGGGCTCCTTCCAGCTGCCAGGCTTGCTCAACTTTGGAGAGTTCAAGGTAAAAGTCTGTCACTGAATGAATAACTTTTGTTTGCATTTTTCTTCAATGGATTATACAAGAATAGAAAGAATTAAACGGCTTTCTTCAGCTACATGAAGACATGAAAGGCAATATTTTAAGAAAGAAAAGGTTTGATCATGGTAAATGATGCATTTATAAAGTGCATTTCTACCTTAACATTAGTTAAATTGCTTTACAACATTGCCTCACTCACCAATTCACAAACTATTGTCACATGCATTGTGGTAATGCGTCATACACACATCTGCTATGTACAAAGCTTGCATAGCAGACGTGCTCTTGCTCAGGGACACTTCTACATGGAATAATAAAAATCAGTCACACAATTAGTTTAACCTCTCTATGAATTTTTACAGAGAAAGGCATTAAAGTTAATGAATACGGTAGTTCTCTGTTAATATAAAAATTCCAGAATATATTTAAATTCCCACCTGCTTTTTTGGCTACTGCCATGAGGAGTTTTACTGAGCCTCCTGAACCAATACCAACTGCCCCTGTGAAGAGGGGATGTGGATGCGTATCCCAAACCTCTAAATCTATATGTATGTTTGTTGTGTTTTCATAAACGGGCATCAGAAATTCCTTGATAATTAGTACAGGGAATGCATTTTTAAGACTCCTCTCTACTGTCGTGCTACTCCAAGCGCTTTACAATTTTGACACTGCAGTGTGAATAAGATTAAGGTCTTCAAAAAATGAATTGTTTGTATGTGCAATAAGCAGACAAAAGGTCTCTTACATCAGTTCCAATGCCCCTCTTCTCATTACTCAGTAGTATGACAGAACAGGGTACAAACAAACTAAACGAGTGATCATCAGAGTTGCGTGTTCGTCAGGAAAGCATCATTCCTACTATGAAGATGACTGGAATAACTTGACTTGAATGAAAATGAATAAACTATTATATTTCTCAATTTCTTTATTCATCAGTGTCCAGATGGAGATAAGAACTGTCACCTGTGGACTGCAGTGGACCTTGCTTTCTTTGTCCTGATGGGGGTGGTGGGTGGTCTGCTGGGGGCACTCTTCAACTGTATGAACAGGAACCTGTCCAAATATCGCATTAGACACATCCACCCCAAGGCCAAGCTTATCAGGTGACTTCTAGATCACATGTACACACAGACCAGTGTGTATCGGAAACAGCAGTTTGATGAGACGTACTGCCGCTTTCAAATCAAATATTTGAAATCATATCACCAATTTTTTCAAGTGTATAGTTATTGTATTTGATCAAATGACTGCCTTTTCCAGGGTTCTAGAGAGTCTCCTGGTTACCATGGTGACTACAGTGGTAATATTTGCTGCATCCATGCTGTTGGGTGAATGTCGGGACTTGTCCTCTCCCACAAACCATAACAGCACAGTAAGTATCAGCTCTTCTCTCCAGTGTTACAGTACTGAGCTGTGGTGTTACAGCGTAACAGTACTGAGCTGTGGTGTTACAGTGTAACATGTTACAGTGTTACAGTACTGAGCTGTGGTGTTACAGTGTAACATGTTACAGTGTTACAGTACTGAGCTGTGGTGTTACAGTGTAACATGTTACAGTGTTACAGTACTGAGCTGTGGTGTTACAGTGTAACATGTTACAGTGTTACAGTACTGAGCTGTGGTGTTACAGTGTTACAGTACTGAGCTCTGTACTGTGACAGTGTTACAATTTTGACCTTTCCTATCTGACTATTTCTCATCAGTTTGTATATTTTCAATTGTCTAGTGCATTTCTGACATTGTAGACTTTTTCAAAGCACAGACTTAACAGTCAGGACACAGTCTTTTTTCAAAACACTCATCATTCAGTATTATATTAATGTATTTGTGTGTGTTTTATTTCCAGCTCTCCAGTAATGAGGACATCAACTCGACAATCCGATCGTACTTCTGCGCCAACAAGACCTACAACGATATGGCAACACTGTTCTTCAACCCACAGGAAGCCGCCATTCACCAGCTCTTCCACCAGCACGGTGAGAAGGGAGCACCAACACAAATTGAAAAGAGAAAAAATTCAATCATGCATTAAATCTATTTTTTCCCTTTGAACTCAGAAGCTAAGCAATTGCATATACAATATATACAATCAGGATCAGCGACACACTTTCCACATTGCCTCTTTGTTTCATTTGTTACCTGTTGGGCCAGGGCCAAACATATTATAGATATGTTTGACTAGACTGCGCTTTTTATTTTGTATCGCAAACTTGAAGTAAAGTATTTTACCTCATTGCTTAAAGTGATCAACCTACAAGGGTCCTGTCAGATACCCCCCTTGACAGGGATGTCTCAAATAGATCTGTGCAGTCTCTAACAATGCTTTCTCAGCCGAGGGCCTGGATGGCTATAGCGTCTATGAGCAGTGTGGTATCCAGTCAGAGGCTGAACACTTGCAATATCGTTTACAATTTTTTGTTAGTCTTAATTGGAATTAATGGATGATGACCCAAATTTAGTTTTGATATACAGGGAAGGATATAAGTATGTGATTCCTTTCCAATTTTGTAAGTTTGCCCACTAAAAAATAAATTAATGTTATATAATTTTAATTGTAGGTTTATTTTAACAGTTAGAGACAGAAAATAAAATGAAATCCAGAAAATCACATTGTATTAAAGCTATAAATTGATTTGCATTTGATTGAGTGAAAATAGTATTTAACCCCCTACCAACCAGCAAGAAATCTGGCTCCCACACACCTGTCCACAGAATAGAATCAGATTCCCTCATATCAGTGGGTACAAATTAAATAAGAGGAAATTTGTTTGTATTTCTCTGTGCCCATTGTCTGTGTTTAAGACTTTTGCATGTGCGTCCGGGTCTAATCTGGTGGTAAATATCAATGACTGACAGGTTACAATTAACGCTTGCCTCTTGTACTTCCCCTCAGGTTCCTTCAGCCCTTTGACTCTGTCAGTGTTCTTCCTGTTGTACTTCCTGTTGGCCTGTTGGACCTACGGTGTGTCAGTACCCAGCGGTCTCTTTGTCCCTTCTCTGCTCTGCGGGGCGGCTTTTGGACGCTTGGTTGCCAGCATCCTTAAAGTGTAAAAATGCAATCCTTCCAACATTCCCATGAAAAGGTTTTAGATATTAAAATGATTCAGATTTACATTCAGTATCGTGGCGTGAAGCTAGTGCAGAACAGATGGCGGAAAGCTGGATATTGAGCTTGCTGGGGTATAGATGGAGGTAGCTGTAGCTGCAGAATCCAGGAATAGGGGCAGGTATCTGGGTGCAGGGGCAGATGGTCCAGAGGAGGCAAAGAAGTCCAGAGTGTAGAGAAGGAGTCAGGCCAATGAACTAAAGGCGAAGGAAACAAGCATTAGAGCAATAACAACTGGCACAGCAGCAACAGTAATATGAATTACTACTACATTCTTCACCACACACTTTCTCTTTATCCATCCTGTCCATGCAGTTTCCCTCATTTCCTTCTCTCATTACACATATGCTCACCTTTGACTGGACTCGTCCTGTGCTTCTGTCCTACATCAGGAAACTAGGACTTGACATCTACCCTGGAACGTTTGCTCTGATTGGAGCTGCTGCTTTCCTTGGAGGCGTGGTCAGGATGACCATCAGTCTAACTGTCATCCTCATTGAATCCACAAATGAAATCACATATGGACTCCCAATCATGATCACCCTGATGGTACAGTGTTTTATATTTCTACATGTTCTAATATTAACCACCGTGCTAACATCGTATTGATTAGAGTCCAGCCCACCTCATGAAATCATAAGTCATTCCAAAGAAACATGTAGATGCATGTGTTTCCTACCGTTCTGCTGGGTTAATGTTGTAAATGCTTTTGTGTCTATTATCAGGTTGCCAAGTGGACCGGAGATTTGTTCAACAAGGGCATCTACGACATCCACATCCAGCTGAGAGGAGTGCCGCTGCTGGAGTGGGAGACTGAGGTTGAAATGGACAAGTAAGATTTGTGAAACTTATTTAGGAAACAGCGCTGCTCTGTGTCTGCAAAGTGCCCAGTGCCACTTGGTGTTAGGTGAATAGCACCATGTTGCTTGTTTTATCAATGCCAGTGAGACAGAAGGTCTACTGTGGCAGGTATCTGTTCCATTCTGCAGTCATTATGGAATAATGTCAGTACCAAGTCTTAATGACAAAAAACAGATCCCACTACCACAAGGCATTTGCAAATAAAACTGATGGCATTATGATAGATGATTTTTTTCTGGTGTCTGCATTCCATAAAAGTGTGTTCAGCAACGACTGCACGCATTGTCTTCTTAACTATTCTGACCAATCTAGCACATACAGTTCCATTACAGTTAAATTGCACGTGTATCTAGATTGTCAGTTGACATTATACAGGGAAATGTGTCAAGTAGGGTGAGCAGTCTCCACTGAAGTACAGTATTCGTGCCAATTTTAGTATTGACAATCATTAAGCCCCTTCAGCCGGTATCAGGCCGCACTGTAGAAAATTCACTACACCGCATAGCAGGTGAGACCATTCTCTTGCTATTCACTGGTCCAAAAATGTGTGCGTGTGGCAAAAAACCCAGGAATGGACGACCCGAACCCTAACTGACCCTGTCTATTATTTGAAAGCTGGGACCACTGCAGAAAGCAGAACAGAGAAACTTCGGACCCCAAGCGAGCAGGGAGACACCGACCAAGATCGGCACTTGTTGCACAGTCTCATGCTATTGTCAAGTTAGGGTTATTTACACGTTTTTCTAGCTCTCGGAGTTACTGTTCTTGTTAGGTTTGACATCGTATATTAGAAGTTTTCAATTTCAAAATTAACCAAAAGTTCATACTGGGTGAATTCTACTGTCACTGACCACCCAATGTGCTCATGTTGTCTGTGTCCCCTTCCCTCATCCGTGTAAGGCTTACAGCAAGCGATATCATGGAGCCCAACCTTACCTACGTGTATCCCCACACCCGAGTCCAGTCTCTTGTCAGCATTCTGCGCACCACCGTCTATCACGCATTCCCTGTGGTCACTGAAAACCGGCAGAACGAGCAGGATTTCATGAAGGGAAACATCCTGGTCAGCAACAACATACACTTCAAGGTACTTCTTCTCCCATTCAATACATTTCCATTGTTGAAACCAAGTGTCCTATTTTTGCTTCTGCACACCAATTCTTTCTTTCTTTAGACTTTCCATACTTCTTTCCCCTGCCCTGAAAACTACACAGTTCTACAGTTAGATAGAATAGATTCATGATTTCTATGTAGATGTGCAATTGGCAGCTTCACCAGTAGGTGGAGGTAGAGGTCTGTACTATCAGCAACAGTGGACAAAGTGTAAATACCCCTTTTTTATTGTCTGCTTTACTGTATCTATAGCAATCTATTGCCTTTCCAGTATATTATACTGTATTATACAATATCTTGGTACCACAGGATAAATTCACTATAACATTATGGAGGATTGTGCATTTGGATCCGGTGCACTTAATTGATCAACAACATGCATTTCTCTCATATTTGTTGTTGCTGAACAGGTAGTCTTTAGATGTACTATATTCTGTACTGTTGACATGTTGATGAATGAAGTTTTCTAGATTCTGCCAGTTATCTGGAACGTTGATGGTGGAATAGGTTGTCACTTAAGAGCAAACTGATCAATAATTACCTGCTCTGGACTTTGCTTTAGAAATCCAGTGTTGTGTCCCGTTCGGGGGAGCAGCGACGGCGCTGCCAGTCAATGAAGTCATACCCATCCAGCGAACTGAGGAATGTTTGTGATGAGCAGAGCGCTGTGGTGGAACCTGCCGAGGAGGGAGAGGACCTCTTGCATCAGATGTTAGAGCGGAGGTGAGATAAACGCAGGTCCACCAGAGCACATGTGGAATCTGATGAATATTATGAAAGAACGAAGTATAAAAGTTTCTATTCACTATTGTTACACAAATATTCTGAGCACAAGAAACACATTTTAGATGATTTGAAGCGCTTCATATTTCACACTGCAATCCTGTTGGAGGGCAGCGTATTACAGGAAAGTGTGGGTGTCTTCCTATGTTGTAAGAAACAAGGAAATGCTAACTTAGTTAGCAGGAACCGGTTTGTGGAAACTCTGTTCCCCACCTGCGGTCACAAGAGTTGTCGGTGGCCGACATACGTTTCCTCCAGAGGGAGAAACGGTACGGCCCTCCAGTACAACCATGGCTCCTTTGCCAGGGACTTCCAGTGACTGAGGGGCAAAGTGGTATTATGAGACAAGACGGTCTGGTGTGTTGTTCAGTTGCTTACAACTTGGTCCTTCAAAGGAGTGTCAGCCCTCAAATAGTGAAAAACCACGTGGAAACTATTGTGGAAATACCTCATATTTACAATATTTACAACATCTTCTTATACCGTATATATCAGATAGCTAGAAATTAGATATCTTGAGATTTGCATTTAATTCCAAGCATTTTTACTGTCAATCTGACACCGAAAGTTAAAATTGGATCGTGTAGCACAGCTGTTAAGCAATAGTTTAGTTAGTAGTTTCCCTCAAAGGTCAGTACTGTCAGGACGCTATGCTATCAAGCAGTGGTGTAAATTTGCAGGTCAAAATTCACTTAAATATAACAAGAAAAGATGTTAACATATTTACATCCGTCTTCGAGTGAAGTAGATGACTGGGGGGAAATGTTAATGTGTCCTGTCTTAAAGGATCATTCTGGTATTTCTCAACTTGTATCCCCCATGTGTGAGGGTCAATATGATTTATTGGGATAGGATCTTCATGGAGAGCTGTTATCATTTGGGTTAGTTTATATTTTCTATCACTGTCTGTCATGTGCAGGCATGCTCCTTACCCCAACCTGTACCCAGATCAGTCTCCCAGTGACGAGTGGACCATGGAGGAGCGCTTCAGACCGCTCACCTTCCATGGCCTTATCCTGCGATCGCAGCTCGTCAACCTGCTCATCAGAGGCGTCTTCTACGCGGAGAACCAGTCGGTCAGAGACCAGAAATCTCTAACTATTTTTACATATATTTAAAGATGCAGTCATTGATCGCAGTGCAATACAATATTGTTATACCATTGTAGTACATTACAAATTCAGTTAACCAATTTTAAAAGAATGTCTCCTTTCGTCACAGAGTGCCACTCAGCCCAGATTGTCCTACGCAGAAATGACTGAAGATTACCCACGTTACCCTGATATCCACGACTTGGACCTCGCTCTGCTCGACCCCCGCATGATTGTGGTACAGCCCATTCAGCCATGTACTTATGTACTTTAGTTGGTTGTAACTCTCCAGAATGGAGCAGAAATTGTAAATTCAACTTCGATTTTTGATGTGACACAACATAACTTGTGTTCCCAGGATGTTACTCCTTACATGAACCCGTGTCCCTACACGGTGTCACCCAACATCCGCATCTCCCAGGTGTTTAACCTGTTCAGGACCATGGGACTGCGACATTTACCAGTGGTCAACGCTGTCGGAGAAGTCAGTACTTATCTGAAATTGTTATTCTGTCTCAAAATGATGAATGTTAGGATTTAAAGTTCCAACTGGAGCCACAAACCACCAGGAAACGAAGAGTTCAATTATCCAGTTTTATTCGGATAATGATGAAAATGATATCAGGGTTAATGATGATTGCCATGGTTCTAAATAAAGGACACAAAAATACAAATAATATCATGCCAGATAAATCAAACATAATCATATCATATTATACATGAAAGTATTGTACATCACTGAAATAACAATCGGCCAAGTATTTACTTCATAATATTAAATACCTCTAAATATTCATTTCAATAAAATTGTCAATTCTTAAACATAATCTGGAGGTACATCACTGGAGGTAAAACTACTCACATTAAACCAGGTTCAAAAGACGCATGGTAATTCATCAGCAACACAGCCAGACACGTGTTTGGAGACAAGGCAAAGGGAGAGAATGGGGATCCGGAGGAAGTGAGCTCGGCACTACTGGTACCACTGAACTCCAGCTGGTGTCTGCTTGTGGAGCGGGGGGGGAAACTGACCTTGTAGTTTCTAACAATGAAGTATTGTCTGTCATCAGGTTCCTGCTAAAGGGGTTGTAAAGATGTTAATTAGATATCAAGTTGTTAAACCGTGTCAAGAAATATGAACTTCTTGAAATAATATTACTGTGGTTCTGTGTTCTGTGGCTTCTGAAGTGTCTCACCAAACTATTCTGCTATTTCTTTCAGATTGTTGGAATAATCACAAGGCATAATTTAACTCACGAGTTCCTTGTGGCAAAACTGCGACAGCACTCCGTCACCATTTGACCAGACTTGTGAAGTTGCTTCAAAGCTGAACTCTGTTCCGCCTGATCCCAAGCCGTCCTCTCTTTCCACTCCCGAAAGCAAGTAGGAAGTCCCAAAAAAAGACATGCACAACCATGCATATGTTCTCTGAGGTAAGGTCAGGAACCTTCTCCACTTTCTCAGTTATTTCAGTGTTACGTTTCAGTGTTGAGGAATACTTTGATACAAAGTTCTACAGGGCCTAAACTGACATACCAGTAACAAAGATTTAACCCTATTTGTTCCATTTCACAATCAGACTGTGAGCGATGTGGCTGGTCGGTTGACAAGTTTATAATATAAAGAATAACTCCTGTAATTTTAAACCTGATAAACACAAAACGGCTACAGCTTCACTGATGGGGCAACTTTCTGTCATATCAATTAAAAATGTTTTTTTTACCGCTGACAGGCTCCGATCGTTATTATCAGTGTCTGATGACATCATCACGTCTCTGTTCTACATCTGTCATCTGTCAGTGTTTAATGTGGGTAATGAGCGGAGGACAACCTGTATAGTGTCTCACTGAATCCACACCATCATGTGCATTGGCAGAAAGTAGCTCTAAGGCACCTTCCAATTGGTGGATAAAATTAAAGATATTGAATGTTTGTTTATGCCGTCATCCTGCCGCCCTGCCTGTATAACGTTACTGATGCCCGTAGCTCCAAAACATTAGCTTCCCCCCTCTTCTGCAGCAGGTCTCTCCGCTCTCCACAGCATTTGTTCACAAATTGTGTCGTCTCAGTCAGTTTTTTTATTTTAATTTTTGAGATATAACAAGGCTTTTCTGGGACTTTATTGCAAGGAGGACCAGTTTAACAAACTCAAACACGTCTTTCCGTGTACGGTCCTGTATGTGACGATGTCAGACATGATGTCAGAGTACAGCGGCAAAAACAAACCGTTTTAATTGAGCCGCAGACAGTTGCCCTGTCATTTACGTTGCTTCCATTATGCAGTAACAACTATATGGTTCCCACTCAATACTGCACCAGTTACAATACATTTCTTATTTCGAACCCCACACATGGGGAAATATGGCCCAGGTTAAAAAGTACTGGAATTAACAAACGGGTCGTCCTCCAGGAAACAAAGACGAACGTTCTAGACATTGAAATGAAAAGAAACATTCAAAATATTTTTAGGAGTCTTTTTTTATTGGTCTGTTTTCACTTTTTTACAGTTTGAGAATTGATTAGTGGATGTTGTCCCTATGAATGCAAGATGAAATACTGTAGTTGGACATTATGAAAGTAACGAGTTCATGCACTGTGAACCAGACATCGTTCTTTTTGACAGAATGGTCACAGGACACTATGATGGCAGCTATACGAAGCTTTAACCCGAAAGGTTTATAACACATCTACACCACTAAAATCTAGCTGCTTGTCTTCGTCAACAAATTTCTTTTCTTTAGCTACTCCTAACAACTTCTCCTGCAGTGTGGTGGATGCACGGCAGACTGCAGGCGGGATCGTTAGTGAAATGCACAGTCCAGTTGATGCCTTTTTCTGCCATGTGAGTCTCATCAGTTCGACATCCGTGCTGAATCTTTACACCACCCATCTGAGAAATAATGTGAGGAAGAGGAGCTGTGGACTTGAACCTCGTGGCCTGGACTCGAGTCAAAACTAGTTTTGTTCAGAAAAAAGACTCTGCCTTTACTTGAACGTTAACACCTTTGATTTGTGACTTGACTTGGGCCTCATGACTTGAATAACTTTATTGCAACCCCAAAGATTAAAAGTATTTTTTTTAAACAATGGATAGGTTGTAGAACATACAGTAGTTCTGGCCTAGAACTATATTCTAGACCCTCCACATGAAATAATTCAGATGTAAAACATGAATCAACAGACAGTATGACAGATTATATAAGTTAGTTATAGACATCGTTCTACTATCGGACTAATTAAATAGAATGGGGAAAAAGAAATGTAAACCATTTATTCTCTATTGTCCTTGGATTTCAGTAGTATATTACCTTTTTATGATAAAATACAGTCACAGTTCAGTCAATACTTTTTTTTAATACATCAACATTTTAAAAAGCTTTCATGATTTGTCAAATGTGATCATTTAATAATTAATATATTACCCTATTTGTAAGATGACATTATATCTGGTGAGGCGCTTGTGACTCGAAATTCACGTTTAAGAATTGGCTTGGGACTGAGGCGAACCACTGTGGGGAAGCTTTCTTGATTCAACACTGAATGGAAACATTGTGGACGAAGGCATCACTGTGACGGCCTTACAGCACATGAGGATGTCACTCAGGGAAGGAGCGGTCATTCTGCATCAGACTGAAGGTCAACGACTTTGTTTAAAGAGCCTCGGTGACATGAATAGTGTTGCTCATTGTCTGATTGCAGGGCCATCTGTAGACGGGACAAACAACTACCAAAATTAAACATCACTTGTAAAGTTCGACTACCCTCAGGACAAAATCTTTCTCTTGATTATGCTTTATCATTGTGTCACTGTAGCCCATTTATTTCTGACTGATTTAAAGTGTATGTGACTGTAATTTGTGCACTAAAAGCAGGTCGGCATGCCCTCACAGCCTGTTACTAACACAGATCTCAGCAGTTCTCGGTGACCCTGTTGAACATATATTAACGTTTCTAACCACTTCAGTGGCTGTAAATATGTTGGCAATTTTTTGCACGTGTGTAGTAATGATTTATTTTGATTTAGCGTCCAGGTAGAGGTCGTAATTCTGATTTTCAGGAGACAAACTTCAATAATCTACATACAGTAAAATAATTTGTCTTCTACTTGTCATCAGCATTCTGCAGCACAATATTATGTTTCTGGTCCAAGAAAATAATTTTTCTTTCATGCTAAAAGGGAATTTAACGTTTGTGATTGAGTGATTTTATTTTAAGTAACTTAAGATAAAATTATACTTTTATTGATTGACATAAAGTCCGTTGTACATCAGAGTGATGGATTAGTAGCAACTGTGATGGCACATATTTGTACCTCAAACATTCCTTCTTGTATATTGTTTCTGTTTTATTTTATTTAAAAGATTATATTTTATACAGGTTCATCTTTATGAACTGCTACCTGTGCTGTGAAATGATTCAGTGTTAGTTGCATTTCTTTATTTCGGGAAGTCCTCCAGGATATGTTATTGTTTATTGTCCGCATTGCTCGCTTGTTCATTTAAAAAGATTATTTATGCTATTCATTATCTGTACTAAATATACTGTAGGTCATTGCAGAATATGAGATTGAGAGGAACAGTGGGGTAAATGGAATATTATGATATGAAGCCTCGCCGAGGGACACGCTGGATTCTTATGTCATGTGGAAATATAACAGAACCTGTGCTTGTTTAGTAATTTGAAGTTTCTACACATGTAGAAAACCAGCACAAGGCAACCGATGTGTAGTCATGAAGAGAAAAATACACCTTTGTTTTGTGCCTTCATTATTGTTCAAATAAAGGTCCATTGTTTTATTGATCATAGAAGTAGTGCCTGATTTGATTTCTACATTATTGGAGCTTCTTGGAATTGTAATTTCATCATACCAGCTCACCATGATTCATGAGTAATTTTGTGCTGCTAATTGCTATTAGTCGGTATAAATAAACCGTTATACTGCTTGGTTTTATACTAATAGGAAATTTGACAGTACGTGCACTGATACAAAAGAAGTCCAACTTCATTAGTCACTAACTGAAGTTGCAGTATCAGACATGTGTTTGTTCATTTAAAAGTGTTTTTATTTATTTTTTTGAATCAACACATTAACTGTATCGTCCAATTTCATAAATTATTGAAAAAGCGAGTGAGCAGGGACAGAAACGTCTCTACATCCGGCAAAAGGGATTTGAGGGAAACTAGTGATGACTAGTTCGGTAATTCATTGATTCATGCCGAGTCTGTCGTACAATATGTCTCAAAGTCATCAGAGTTTTCTATGATTCAGTTACAGAACATTTTCTTTCTATCCAGCCAAATCCTCATTCGGCATCAGCTATTGAAGTAAACAGCCGGTCAACATTACATCACTGCTCCATATTCAAATGGATGATACGTTTATAGAGCACCTCTCAGGGTCTGTGCTGCTGCGGAAGGAGCCAAACAGCTAACAAATTCACATACTCAATCAACTCAAAAGAGTTAAGAGTGAATGCAAATCAAATGTAATTATGATTATATTATTAAAAATAAGGAAATAGATAGAATATTGGTGGTATGTTTGTGCGTGCACGTTTTTTTATTACCACCAACTAATTGCTGTAGGTCAAACGGAGTAACAATATTTGTACTATAAATAGTCTATAAACTTTATTTTATGTTTTGGTCCAACAGATCTGAGCAGTACTTGATCAAGCAGCCAACTCATAATGTAACGTTACTTTGAGTGTATTACCTTTTACTGCACACATACTGTGCTTGGGCGATGAATTTTACGCCCTTTGACCATTAAATTTGAGGAGGCTAGTGAGTTGGATTTATGATGCTGTGTGTATTTTTCGGTCAGAAATAAATAGTCAGCTATTGGTTGGAAGCTGCACTTGCTTGGGCGATTTTCTGATCGGGCAAGGAGGTAACAAACATAATGTAATAATGGTTTGATTTTACATGTTTAAATTTGTTTGATGATCTGAAACATTTAAATGTGACAAACATGCAAAAAAATAAGAAATCAGGAAGGAAGCAAACACTTTTTCACACAACTGTATATATGAGATGATAAACAATTATAGGATACTAGTTTCTGATTAACTCATTGCTATTTCAGATGGGTAGATTCCATGCAAATCTATAATACTTATTGATTTAGCCCTTCACTGTAGTATTATGTTAACAGTAATATAGATATCAAGAAGTTACAAACTGCTGCCCAAAGACTGTCAGGTAGATTTAGATTATAAAAACTAGTATACACCATCATATCTGTAATATGTTTAGATTTTTAAAATTGATTCAGTTTTCTGGTACATTGACACCTCTAAACCCAGGAGGGACGGTGGCATCACGGGGTGTGATGATGAATCGCTGTCTTGACTGAGGAGTTTGTCACTGCAAGCGTCGGCCTTCTGACGCTGTCAGCTGTTGCTGCTGCTGCACAGGTTACCGAGTCAGAACCATCAGTCTTTTTCTACAGCAACATCGGTCACAGACACCTTTACCGCATGCGGGTGTCGGCATCCTGTTGCCCCTCTTGTTCCATCAGCACTGTGCCTGTGTGTGTGGACACCCTATAAATATACAGAGTTCAGAGTAGCACAGATGATGCACCGCACCACGCCAAGCTTCCCTTCTGATGTACATGTGTCTCTTGTTTCCATGACAACCCTACTGAGAGTTTTTCTTTACTTCCCTATTTTGATCCGTGTACCGGATGACGCTGATCTAGAAGCCGGATGCTTCAGTAAACAAGACAGGAGAAGTTTAACATCTGAGCCCCATTGTTAACATTCACTTGTATGTTTCTTCTGTAAACCATCATTGAAGCGGATTCTCATACTCTCATTCTTACTGCTTGACAGATCATTTATTCCACTGACATGGTTTTAAAGCTATTCTTATCCCATTTCTGCCCTCCAAATGTCTTAAGAACTTCAAATGTAGCTGAGGGAAATCCCTTTTCTTTCCTGCAGGGGTTTGGCCAGAGACTGACAAGCTCAGTTTATTGGACCTCTGTTTTTCTTAAACCATGCATGATCCCTTAAGTACTCTTTCTAAAGTTAAAACTCACTCTATGGATATAAATTAATGGATGCAAATCTACTAAGTTATGAGCCTTTCTCTAAAGCCCAGTTCTGTTATTTCCACATTAAGTCTGGCCAGACAACATAACTCAGTTGCTAATCAGGTCAGTCTGATCCACAGTGGAAAGAAAACTTGCGCCTGTCCTTACCCTCGGGATCAGACTGTTAACACTCCTAAACACTTCTCTGTATACCCACAGTTTCCCGAGACATTATAAAAAGATGGTGTGAAGAATGGACCAGCTTATCTCAGCAGCTATCTGGTTGAATGCTGTTGAAATGCTTCCTCTGTGTATCACCGCAGGTTAATTGATATTCATCATATCCATGATCTAAGTTGACAGGGCAGTGCGACAGGTACTTTGTCATAACCCACAGTGACATCTCCCTACTGCTGCCTGTCAAATGATTCAAACAGCAGTTATTAATGGATGAATCACAGCCATGAATCACCTCCTCTCAGAGGCCTATTTTTATTTTACAGCAAGTTGGAAGAGGATTTAATTAATCCCAGTCCATCTATCCATTCATCATCTATCCAAGAACTACTTAACCTGTTCAGTTTAAAGGAGCGTATGCTTTGGATGGGAGGTGAGGATTTATATTCCCTCCTGCAGGTGTTTTTTTTTTTTAAACCAATGCTTGTGTGTCCTTATCCAGCCCCCTTTTGTTTGTAGTGGAGTATGAATGAATAACACCTTTAAGGGGTTACAGCATATCTGTAGATCCAATGAATGAAGCTGTAGCAGGTACACTGTACACTTCACTGTGGAGGATTCCTTTATAAACACTACACGATACAACATACACAATGAAAAAACATATATAAGAACAGTGTTTACAACCTACTCACTGAAAATGACAATGGAAAGTCTGAGTCTGAATTCATGCTGAATTCTTCACATGGACATGAGGTTTTTATTTGTTTTTGGTAGCAACCCACATACAATCAGTTCGAGTGTTAATGTTATAAATTATATAATGGATTGTCAGCAGAATCCTTGAAGTAGTTGGCACACGCAGGTGATACACACAGCTGAACTGTCAATAATGCAAAATCATACGTATCCATTGCCTGGTTGTGTCTTCAGTTAACAAAACATGATTCCAACATGTGACCTGGGGAGCTGTCAGCCTAACCTGGTGGAGAAATGACACAGAAACAGAAGATTTGTTATGAGAATCTGGTTTTATAGCAACATTGAGTTGTGTGGATGTTTCTGCAGCCCACTGTTATAGGCAATACCTCTGTTATTTGTTATTCTTAAGAGTAGTAAGTCCGTCGAGACTACACATTTACAGCAATGCCGTCTTACAATATACTATCGGTACCTTACTTCTTCTCTTATATTCTATTAACACTGATGTAGATACATTTGTTTTGCTATGTTAAACGTATCTTTGCGTAATCCTGACAGATAGACAAACCAAAGCCATCAAGACAGACATATTAACAATAAATGATGTCCTAAATTTACTCAGACAATATATTATAAATTGGTCTTAAGTTGAGTTTACGTATATTGAAATCATACCAACATAAGTACTACTACGAGTACACTTGTAGTTAACTGTCGTTTCCTTCTGTTGCAGAGTTTAAGGCGGTTTTCACAGTCGTCCGCTGACGGAGGCTGGTTTCCCTGTGTACATGCAACGTCTGACAATAAAGGTGTTAGGAGGCATGCGTGACATCAACACGAGTCTCGTATGCAACTTACACAAGTGTAACAGGGAGACTTGCACAGATACACACAATGTTGTGAACTTCACAGTACAGCAGGAGACATCTTTTCCACAGTTAAACTTGTTTTATATTCTTTAACAGGGTTATTTTACATTAATTAGTGTTAAAAGTAAGTATTTTCGAGTACTTTAGAGCCAGTCAAAATGTATTAGCGAGGCAGTTTCACTTTAATGTTGCTTTATGTAGGTATTTTAGATAAAATAATAACAATAGTTGTTTTTGAGTTCTTTACAAAAGTAAGGGATTGGGGAGAGTCAATTCATACGTCTCAAGTCCAGGTCAAGTCACGAGTCATTGGTGTCCAAGTCACAGTCGACTTGCAAGTCTTTTATGATTTCGTCGACTCACGTCTGAAGACTTCACATTTGTGACTTGAGTCAGATACGAGACCAAGTAATGCAACTTGATTACACAACAATATTACCCCAAATGAAAATACTCATGAATTGGTCAGGGGAAGTACAAAAAGTACTTTGTATTGATTTACTTTGGAAAGTACAGCCAGTGTACATAAAATATTTATGTATTCTTTTTGTGAACAATGTTTATATTAAGTTTATATTCAGCCATGCTAATCTGGGATATTTAAATCATTCAACAGCAAGGATGTGATTTATAGCATAAAGAAAATGAGCTGACTCAGCAGATAGGATGACCTGATGTATCGGTCCTCTGCTCAGAACTCCCTACATGGAGTGTTACACTCAATGAGAGAGTGATTTCAGACAAAGCAGCTCTCTCTTTGAAGTGAAACCGTGAATCCGTTGGTAAAATAAGATTATGGACCAATGACATTTTATTTATTGTTGCCGTGTGAGTACAAAAAAACGGAGAGAAATATCTAATAAAGATAAGATATTCTTGTCCTGCTGTTAGTTTGCAGTTGAATTTGTATAACAGAGGGTTTTAAAGTCAAACTGTATTTGTACTGGATCCACTTTATGTTTGGCTAGGGGAGTATAGTTGACCAATTCTTATATCTATCACCTTTAACATGTATTCAAGTATAGTAATTTTGCATATTTAAAAAAGACCTAAGTATATGTTATAGTATTGTGAAATATATATAAGTCTTTAGTTTTTCCTTGGCTAGGTGCAGCCACACAGAGCCACTAGCCCGACTCTAGCTTCTTGATATTCATTGTTTAGCATCCTTATCTGGAACTGGTTCTTTCTAACATTCTGCAGCCTCACCTCTTCCGCTGTTGCAGCCCAGACCGCTCGCATTTCCTATTCGATCCATCCTGGCTCCAAAGCAGCCAGATGTCCGTCTTTTGGCGCCCATCAGCAGGTCCTGCAGGCGGCTCCTTTGACTCACACCCCGGCTCTGGCCTTCAGCCGCTGGTTGAGGTCTGTCGAATATCAAAGATTCTTGGTCTCTCTCCTGCTCGAGGCTCCATCCTCGGTTGGTGAGGCTACGCTCTGGTTCTTGGTTTGCCATTTCATTGTCTGTTTCAAAGTCCTCCTCCTGGGCTGCTTCAGTCAGAGTCTCCTCAAATTGCTCAAGTAAAGACTAGTGAGGAGAGGTGAAGATGGTCATGATCCAAAGTAGTTGCATTCATGTTTTAGACAAAGGAAACACCTCCAGTCAGTAGCCAATCTCTTTTACCTCAAGAGGTTTCAACATATCCTGTTTTAATTTTGTGTAAAATGACGATAATGTTGTAAATATAAAGTAATACCATTGACTCAGTGGTAAAAGAATATTTCAGAACTGTGGGAAAAGGCTTACTTGCTTTCTGACTGGGTGTGAGATGTTCAGATCTTATGTCTGTGAAGCACACAGTCTGCTGAGCAGTTAACCTGTAAACAGGAAGTCAGAGCTGCATCGGCTCTTTCCTCCGTTAAAAATAAATCTACCAACCTTCATGAAATTTGAGTAGAGAAATATTACGGTCTTACCCGGGGTTAGAAAATCAATATTAGTTTAATGACCATTGGACATGTTTCACTCATCTTCAACTGCTATGAAATGATTAGTGTTTGTCAATGTTTAAACGTTGTAAACAAGACCAACAGTATCTCCTTAAAGCCTTCTCGTCTCCATACAGTTACATTGCAAACAAGATTTCAGTAGTAGCATGGACCAAGGAAGAACCCATCGGTGCACACACACACCAGATCTATTGAACTAGCAAAGAACTGCATTTGTTTTACATTCGCGTTGGTGAAGGTTTGTGTTGCTTCTCATGAATGTCGTCCTGATGTAGGTTAACTGTAAAGCAACACTGGCAAATCTATAAACTTTCTGGTTTAACCTTCGTGACTTTCCAAAGCAGTAAGTCAGCTGTAGTCTGCTGCCGCCAGCGAGACAGACACATGTAGTGCAGAGCAGGACATTCAGTCCACAGGGCAGATATTTGATGACTTGTAGTTTTTTGTTGTTTACAATGATGAGCAGATCTTATTGTGGCGTGACTTTAAATCATAATCCCTTTGCCTCATAAGGTCCCGCAACGTCTTAGTTAGCTAGTGAGCGAGGAATGGTTGGACTGTGTATGTCTTTTTCTTGAAACTGACAGGAATACATGATACATGTTATTTTATAGTATTGGTGTACCCAACTCCAATCTCCAGTCTACATCAACTCCGTATCCAGATGAGACAGATGCCTTTCCAGAATTTGTTGATATTCGTATTGGTACTTTGTTTAATCAAATTAAATTATTATTTTTTACCCTTTCCTGTGTATTATCAAGCACCAGGTAAAGGTATGATTGAGTAGTGCTGGTGATTCTAGTGCTTCCATTTGTCACAATTTCCTTTCTATTCCTTTAATAGAGTTTGGCTCATCATAAAAACTTCCATTACAAGATAGTCGTCGATACGTTCCCACAACAAAGAGATCAGTGGAGACAAATTCATCATTACTCTGAAATATTCCACATCTGAAATTGGAGGTCACTGATATTATTGCAATTGTATTTCATGTATAGGAGTAGACGCCCTCCCTTTCTACTGTTTCCATCATTCCTCAAAATATTCTACTTTGATACTCCATTAGCCCCTTGTAGTGAAGTTTGTTACAACCCGTTTTTTTAGTATTCATATGACCCCTAAACACATGCAAAAGCATAAGATATATCAGCTTTAATATGCAGCTTGATGTGTTGTCTCCAAGTGGCCAAAATAACTGATTAGTGCAGCATTGAGGGCAAGTTAATCCCATGACTAAACCCAGTTTAGGATGAGACTAATACAAAACTAGGTCAATGTGAACAATAGCGATGTTCATCTCGATGGACACAGTCCCACTCATCTTTGACCTTCAAGTACTCAACTTACTCCTCAGCTTTACATTTCACTTTGTCCGACCTTTCTCAGTGCAATCTTCAGACAAACAGGTTTGATGACTTGAAAGTTGACATGGACTTACCTTTAGCTTGGCCAGGTCGCTGGTGGAGGACTGCCTTCCCAGTATGTGGCTTGTAACTAGTGTGTGCTGACACAGCAGGGCCAGCAGGCCCCACAGGACTGCAATCCTCATGTTATCCTTCTGCTGCAAGTGATATTACAGCCAGCAGTGCAAGCTTTTATATCCATGCAGGCAGTGCTGTCAGTGGCTCATCATGTTGTATATCGCCTCAAGTGCATTCTAACACCTCTGCAGGATAAGGCAGCTGGTCAGATGTACTTTTAAGTGGTGCTTGGTGGTGGGTGGTGTGTGTGTGTGTGTGTGTGTGTGTGTGTGTGTGTGTGTGTGTGTGTGTGTGTGTGTGTGTGTGTGTGTGTGTGTGTGTGTGTGTGAACCAGGATCCTCAACTTTATCTGACCCAAATTGGTCCACAGTGGTTTACCTCTGTTCACTAGAAGCAAACGTCAGTGTCCGTTATTACCAGTGACTCACTGAAGCTCTTTCTTAAGCTCAGTAATGGGAAACGGCAGACCAAGCTGTAAAATCAGAGCTGCTGCTGCTGCTGCACATTAAATCACGGTTCTTCATCTCTTTCGTGGAAGAATCCAAAGGAGAAATATATTCTTTTCCCCAGAACAAAGTAAAAATGAATCTGTCAAATGATTTATCTCTTTATCTTTTCCTGCAGTCCTGCAGAAAATTTGTTTCCATTCTTTTCTACCATGTAAGGAAACGAACCTGCTTCAGGGGCGTTTATGTTGCAGTCCATCCATGCACATCATGTCTGCTTTGACTTTTGACAATCATGTTATTCAGCCCTCAGGAAACACAAAGCATCAATAGATTTCCATTCATCATGCTATGATCTCAAATTTTGCTAAATTCCATTTTTCTGTTTTCTATCCTCCAGTCACTCCAGAGATTCATAGAAACTAAAACATCTTAAATATTGACTGAAATCTTCCAGTTTCTTCAGAATAAACACAATAGATGAGGTTGAAGTGTGTCAGTCGCTCGCGGGGGCAACAGTCTTGAAGAAACTTGATAGATGTGTCAGAGTTGTTTTGAGTGACAGGAGGTGTCGCGACAGCTTTTACTGTGAACCTCCATCAGAAATTCCACCCGGTCACCAGCTAGGTTTGACTAATCCCGTTGACAGACAGGCACTCAGGGCTCCTCCAATGCTTATAAAAATACATGCCATTTTCCGCTATGTTGAACAGATACTCCCCCAAACTGAACGGGTTGTTCCTTGGCTCATACAACAAGAACTTCAGCGCCCTGAAGTGTTTGCGTCCTTCCTTTCTATCGTTCCCTGAGTTTTTGACAGTATGGTGAGCTGCGTCCATTTTTGCACACAGTACGTTAAATCAACATGTTCATGATGGATTCGAGGACGTGATTTTATTCACGGATCACAACTACACAGAGAAAGACAAACAAAGACATGAATACACCCGCAGTTATTAGCTGCATGCTCTTTTGCCCTGTTGCATCGCCCCTCAGACAAGTGTTTGTCTTCCACGCTGCTCTCGGCTTCACAGGGAGGGAGAAACCCAAAACAAGCCTCTCCAGGACACCGTCAATGTAAAGGCAAAGGGCCATGCAGTATGTTTGCCTGAACTGAAGAAATCCCACAATGCCATAGCATGAGCTACTACAATTTATCTTATCTTTCTTTCAGAGACCAGAGAAAGTTACATTATATTCACTCTAGTTTCAGCAGCACATTTAAATCCCTATTTGGGAGTATCTCCGCCTGTTATACATGTACAATGCTGTCAACCTCGAGAGATGGCTGTTTGTAATTTAAAATGAACCACAATAGCAGATTAGATACACTTATGTTCACAGGATGATTTGTAATAGCTGTGGTGATCAGATCAATGGCCAAAAAACATTTGGATCGTGTGCCATGTAGCCTTGAGGAGCCTTGTACTGGCTGTTCCTCTGTAATAGCTCACCAGGTGATCAGCAGACTGCTGTGTGTATGTGTGAAGTATATCAGGGTTTGTTTGTGTGCGCTAATGTGACTTCACAGTCTTTGAAGCAGCTCCATTTGGCTTTGGGCTCCATCTGTGCACAGCGTGTAGACCATTGTGTGGTAATGATTACTGCAGGGTGACACAGAGTCCGGTATGAATCTGTCTCTCGATCACACTGTGATGTGCTCGCACACAGAGAGTCACAAACGCAGTTGTAAGATTTAAGTCCCCCTCCAGTCCAAAATGTGTTTTTCTTCTTGTCTCTTCGGTTGACTGTTTGATCTTCACTTTGTAGAATGATGTTCGTGCCGAGTTTGACACAACAACGCTGTTTTTCACAACCACTGATGAAAGTGGAAATTATCTCTGAGTTCCTGTGAAATCCGATTTGAAGAGGCGGAGCTACGAGCACAAACAGTTTGGAAGCCAATTCTGGTCCAATATGTTGTGGAGACATATTTTTCATATTAGCCTAATTGTAGATTTTGGATTATGATCATTTATAAGAAATACATTAATAGTCAGAGTACAGTGACTTATATATACTTTATATGTACATTTGAAATCCTGTCTGCAGAGAACATGTCTGTATGAAATGACTGAGCCAACACAAATGAATTCCTTCGCCGGTGAAAAAGCGAAGGGCAGTTGCAGTTTAGGTTGACACAGGTGTCAGTTGAAGTATCAAAGCTTATCCACAAGTAAAACCAGCGGAAGTGTAACAGCTGAAAGCATTTGGAAGTTTAAGGCCACAGATGTTTGAATTTGCATGCAAAGGGCTGAAAGCAACCGTATTGTAACAGCTGTTGCAAGATTGTAGTTGTGGCTTGTGCGATCGTGCAGTCACAGTGTGACCTTGCCTAATCACCTCATCACAACAGCGTGGCTGCTCGTTTGGGGTTTTGTTTGTGGCTCTGTGAACCTCTGACTTTTGTCACCGCAGAGTGGAAGACACGGATGCAGCATATATGTCAATAAATCAGGTTAATGATGACTTGTAAGGGCACTTAAGAAAGTTTACATGTCAATTTCCGTTATAACAATTAAGTAATTGAGTGACTTTTGATACTAGTGACAAAACATGACATGTGGATGAAAAACTGCTGATATAAAGGTCTGACCTGTTGTTGAAGTTGGTGCAGTAGCTGAGGTCCTTGCAGCCCAGCTGGCAGGGCTCTCTGACATCAGCCAGGCAGTTGATCAACTCTGTCTCCACCGGGTTGTACTCGCATAGCTGGTCAAAGTCCTGCCACGTCTGGCTGCCCCAGTTCGTGCTGATCTCCTGACACATGTCCCTGTCAGAGTAAAACAGTCTGAGTTTGACAACTATCACGTTCAAGCTTGCTCCTTAATGTTCCTCAGAGATATGGAATCTGCACACTGTCTTCCTGTAAGCAGTGGATGCCATGTGCTGGGCGGTGTGCTGTACCTGCAGAGTGAGGTGTTGGCCTTGGAGCAGCAGTGCAGCTTGGCACAGTCCATTTTTCCTGGATGCGGGGTTTCCTCTTCAGTTGGGGAAGGGGGGTGGGCGCTGCCCAGAAAGCACTGCCACATGGGGTCCTGAGGAAGAGGCTGGGAGCCACATTCATCGATCAAACCCTCCATGATCTCATGCTCTGTGCTCATGGTGCGAAGGATTCGCCGACAAGCCACCTGGCAGTGGGTCGCCTCAGCCCGGTCGCAGCAGTACAGACCTGCGGGTGAGAGGACTGATTAGTAGTGCAGTGCTGTACTTCCAGTAGTATGACGGCGTCAGTAATGCAGGAGAAAAGAGACACTTTTCATAGAGCGGCGTTTAGATGGACTTACTGTCGATAGGGCTGCGGATCGGGTAGGACTTGGTGAAGTTGCTGACGCAGCTGAGCAGCTGAGCGCTGTGGCTCTGGCAGTACTCTTTGACAGCGCTGATCTGTGACACAGTTGGGGTGGAGTCGGTCCTGAAGATGGCCTGACAGTACTCCCTACAGGTGGTGTGACGCCCTGCATAGCTGCAGCATGTGGAGCCCACTGGATGACAGCACGCAAACACCAGTTAGTGACTGTTCGGTCATGTATGTGTTAATGACTGCGTTCATGTAGCACTTTGGCATGTGGACAGGAGAATCTGGGGATCGAACCGCCAACCCAGAGATCAGTGGACCCGCCTTCCCTCCTGAACCACATCTGGCCATGTGTGTGTATGATCAGTGTGTGTGAAGACAAGACATCAGAGACACTTTTCTCATAGGCAGGAAGGAGTCGAGAGATCCGGGTTCATCTTGTGGGTGTTTGTGAGTAACGACTTACTTTCATTTTTGGTGATGCAGCTGTAGAGGGGGTTCTGGAAGAAGAGGAGGAAAGCTGTGGTGATCCTGGCAACAAAACTAACTCACTGTTTTAACATAATAGAAAACCAAAAGCGTATAAAAGCTATCAGTGGTTGACACCTGTTGTTGGCGGATTGCTTAGAATGAGGCTCTATCTGATCTAATATTGGACCTGCGTCACCAAGCAAAGACTGATTGGTCTTTCTCAGACTGTTGGGGGTGGTGGTGAAAGGATCCAATAGATGCATCTATCACAAGATTCTATTTGTTTGTAATACAAACAGAAATACAACATATTAAGCCCCTCTGGTCACGGCAAAAGCAGTAGTGGTAATTCAGGGTTTATGGAAAGAAATCTTATTTCCTAAAGGTTGTTCGGGTCTGTCAACTAACATAAGGTTTTTAAAATAATGAGACTTATTCTGCTTTAATTTAAAGAGAATAGAAAACTTACCTCTGTTACTTTTTTGCATACTTTTGTTAAGTCATTTTTGGATGATGCCTGTGAGGGTAAAAACAGGAAATAAAAGGCTGAAAACTGAACAAAACTCAGCATGGTGGTTCTTTAACATAAATACAAGGTCTGAGTTAATAAATGTTGCGGCACTCTTTCTCAAAAAAGAAAAACAGACTTCATTTACAGTCTCTCACCTGTCTGCATTCCCTGCGACACTCAGCGGAGATGGCCAGCTCACAGCAGCCCAGCCCCACCCAGCTGTCCGACTTCCTGGATACTCCTGGACACAAATCAAGCACCACACAATCAACCATGTAAAGGATGATGATGAAAACCTGTGCTAATAGAGCTAATTCCAGCTATTATCAACAAACTGTTCTCGCTGTCTCCATTAATCCTAATATCTAAAAAAGAAAGAGTGACTTGAAAATGTTTAAGCCCACTTTGAGTTAACTTCCCAAACAAATATTTTACTAAGATTGTTACATCGCCTGCAGAAAGAAAGACACAACCAATTACTGATGGCCTGCGACGCTGAGTTCTCTAAAGCAAACGTCTGAGGAATGCAAAGGAGGTTTTCGTTGGCTGTTAGCAAAGCATTTACAAACTCACATATAACGGCATTTGGCCAACTTCCCCAGATAAACACAGCCATACCAATGCATCCAACTTTTGTCAGCTATAAAAAGCAGATTTATGTGCCGAGCTGTGCGCCAGAGTTTACTCTTTGGTTTCCACATCTTTTCATGCAGTATACCGCATTCTGCCCGAGTAGCGAGGAATCCTTCTGAGAAATAAAGCATGTTGGACTGAGAGGAGGTTCACCAACAGCGTCAATCACTAAAAGATCAGGGACTTCATCGTCTTCAAGGATAAGAGGCAGGCGTTTGCTTAAGGGGGTCGAATCCTCGCAGACTCCTGAGGCTGTGTGGATGAAAGTGTTTAGTGGCTATAAAAATAGCAGTTAAAATAACAATGCCTTCCAATCTGGAGGTTGTTAAATCTGACAGGTACATTTAATCTAAGCAGAGGCAGCAGGATTTCAACCTTTCATCCAGTGCCTGCTTTGGTCAGGGTCAGCTCTCCTCAAAGCTTTAACAGATTGACTGGCTACCTCTTCTTCTCCAACAGGACTCACAGTGGATGAATCACTGCCCGGAGGTTGTATGACTCTGTCAGGAGGTTTACATCCACACTCCATTATACATATCACAAGTGTTTTTAGGAGATCACAGTGATGTCACATTGAAGTTCACCTTTGATTGTTGTTACATATAAGATGTTATCACTTCCATCACTTCATCCTATTTGATATTTGTGTTTATGTTTCTTTCAGAGGTCCCACTGATCTTGATGGTGATTATTTGACCAACAAATAATCAGTTCATCGTCGAGTACAAGTGAACATCTGTGCGATATTGAGTGAAATTGCCTCCAGGTTCTGAGATGTAACGTAGAGTAAGAGCGGGCCAGATGTTAGGTCACGGTGACTTTGACCTTTGACCACCAAGTTCTGATAGGATAATCCACGAGTCGGAGTGCACGGCTCAAATTGGAGGGAAGTCAGTGAGGCATAACACGTTTGATTTACTTCTCACAGGACGAATAAAACAACTTAAATTTGTTTTACAAGATCGATCAAGTTAATAGATTATGTATTTAATGCTCTGTTCCTTACCTGGAAGAGTAGAGTTGATGCACATCCACAATTCATTCTAAAAGACAAAGAAATAGTTCAGATTTAATGGTTCTTATTATTAATAGACCTGCACGAGTATATCACAGTTTGAATAAGGTTACTCGTCTTTCACACACTTTGTTGCTCTGAAGAAAGTACGTGTCCTCCAATAGTTCGATAAGATAGTCAATCAAAGATAATTGTTCTGAGGACGTCGGAAAGGGAGAAAACGTGGAAGCTTTGAACGGGCTGCAGATTTATACAGAGATAAAGAGACTTGCAGAAGTCTTTGCACTCACACGCATCCACAAACCACTGAAATTGGTAATTGCAGCTGGCGTGCTTACCCACTCAAACTCTGTGTGGCCGACGTTTGAATGCAGCCGGCGGTTGCACACAACAATTTTCTTTGGTTCAGGGAACAACATCTTCAAACTGTTGTAAACGCTTCTCAACGGATGACAATTTGAGGGCTGACTATTTAAAAACACGTCTATGTGTTCTGGTTGAACTGAGGAGACAGTCCGGTGGTGCCGAGCCATGCTGACATGATTATATCATGGCACCAAACAATCTGTATTGTGTCGAGGAATCTGTGAGTATATCCAATGGTACAAAAACAAGTACGTCGATGTTACTACTTCTACTTTGAAAATGTAAATGTATTGTATGTATGTACAAGAGATCCACTCTGGCACATTGGTATTCTGGGGAATTATTTACCTAATTACTGACACTAATTCAAACTTGTTGCACACTGACCTGACCTTTAACCTTACCAGTCACTTTTGATGAACTTGACATACATCTGGGATGCTTTTTGGGCCTTTTTTTGAGGAATACACAAAGCATGTACTCTACTGAACGGTACACTGCCTCATACTTCAACCTACACTTCTGGCGTACCAGTTTAATACACATCACTCTGTGGTAAGTGATTACCACACCCTTTGGGTGAGATGTTAAGGATAAACAGTTGCAAACAAGCTTGTTTTTCTCCTCTGCCTGGTGCACGGAGAGCCAGAGCGAAGGGACAGCAGCACAGAAACACAGAGGTTTGCATGGAACTCGAAGTTTGGCCGAAAAGAAATGACCCTCACGTGCTCTTATGCTTTTGCAGGACAGTAATTTCTGTGAAATTCCAGCTTCACCGCTGACACTCCCTGTGTCTCTTGGCTGGGGAACAAAGGGTCCCATCAGCAGGAGTCAGCATCATTTTGGAGACAGACCAAGGTTTTACAGTGTCTTTACGTGAAGCACAAACAGGATTTGTGATGAACTAGAGGCCAATAAGGCAAGAATATGGGAAGATTAATGTTGCTGATGAAGAGCCAAAGCAGAGTCCCTCGAACCTACCCAGACAGCGAGGGCCTTCCTGCACTAATGTCTGTCAGGGACACTTTTCTCTGCATCCATTTGATCAGGTGAATGATTATACCCTAGCCGAGTAAAGTAGGGAGTTGTGTGTGAATGCACATAGAGTCAGTATCACAGAGGGAGTGGACTCACCATCGACTCCGGACAGTAACTGGGTAACCTCTGCAGGAGATGCTTCAGACGAGACTCACTCTTTATTGTGACGAGCTGCAGGACGACAGCAAAACATACAGTGAATATAACATTCTATATTAATGGACGTATGAGCATGATGCAGGATTTCCCAGTGTTGTTTTAGACAACAGGAAATGCTGTGGCAGCTTTTACAGGAAGCCTTCGTAGGGAGTTCCACCCTGTCGACAGTGTTTGTGTGATCCTGTTGACAGACTGGAACTCCCAATGCATCCTGGGAACATTCACAAAGGTATTTAGAGCTGGTCGCTAATGATCAGATCACTCAGCATCCCCAGATACAGTTTATATACTAAGGTCCATGTCCTTGCTGCATCAGCTTTGTATTTGTGTGTTTGGGCCGTGAGAAAGTGTCAGTCCCATCGCCGGTGAGATATACTCACCTATATGTCAATTGGGAATCAAAGTGTTTATCCACACACACACACTTAACCATGACACAACCAAGTGATGTGTGAGCATACAAGGGGAGAGCCTGGGGGAACGGGGCCACCGCCAGCAGTCTCTGGCTAATGTGTGAGGTCATGAAACCATACCAGTGAGATTTACAGCTTCACACACCCTGACTGCTGGAAGGACTGCATGTTGTTGGGAATGAGCTCTTTTCTTCCAAAGAGGGGCGGCGATTTGAAATGACAGCGAGTCATAAGATTGCCTGAACTCAAATTCAATAGGAAAAGAATACTAAAGATGCTCGGTGGTCCCCAATTGCAGTGTCAATATTCTTACTCGGCCTGTCTGCTATTCAGAGAAAGTAAAACCATGTCAGTAGAGAGCAGACCTGAGACGTGAGTCTTAAGTCTGTTCGACTATAGTTGGGTCTATCTCTGTGAGACATCTGTGGAATCAAAAGGTTAGAGGCACATTACTGTGTTTCATTAATATTCATTCATTATATTCCATATATATCCACCTTTGAAGAACCGTCCATTATCTGGGTGTAACCAGGCATGAGGCAGGTCCATTAGAGCTAAAATGGTCGTGGTGATTACAACGTGTGCCTGGCGTCAAGTCCCCACACCCCAACACCAGAACAGACGTGCACCCACACACTCCGGACCTTACCACAGCATCAAAGGGGGATTTGGAGGCAACTGCGCTTGTAAAAGGCTGTTATTGCTTCGCCTCCGTATATTTCATCATCATTACTTTCTTTCTCTCTATTTCATCCCCCTCTTCTGTCCATTGTGGAGTCTTCTCGAGCATCCAAAAGGCCGACCCCCAAAGCACCACCCACTTCAAAAGCACAAATAACGCACGGAAAAAGGCGTCTTTCACCTCTTCTTCATGTCTCTAAAGAAGGACATGGGGGCTTCAGAGAGGGAGAAAAACTGAGTGAGGGAAAAAAAAAGGGAGAGTGTCACCTGCTCCTAATTGAAAGAGGGTGAGAGAGAACTTTTACTCTGCACTTCAAAGAGCCAAGAGACAAAAAACTCTACACCACTCCCCTTCAAAAGCCTCTATTCATAAGCCAACTAAACCAGGCTAAGAAGTGGCCGAGTGTGTGTGTGTGTGTGTGTGTGTGTGTGTGTGTGTGTGTGTGTGCGTGTGTGTGTCATACCAAGTCACAAGCTTCTTTACAAGGCGAGAACTCGGCAGCATGGTGGCAGCAGGAGGGATCTGTGGACATGGATGCAGCACGTTAGTTGTGATTAAGCCTCTTTAACATCACCTCAGAGTGTTGCCGTGGAGCAAAATTTCAATACAGCATTTAGCAATGTGAAAGAATGGTTACAGCCTAACAGCAGTCAATATCACTGTATCATTGGATGGGATGAAGACGGCTGCATTTGCACACAACGGACCTGAACACTTCTTTTTAATCATTGAAATGAAAATAAAACACATTATATTGTTAATATTTTGTATTTGCAATGTGAGCCCTGTGTTGGGGACATTGCAGACATGTATTGTAATTAAAACCAGAGTAATCGAGGAACAGAGGAACTGCTGTTGGTGGGTAATCTGCTGTAAAGCTAAGTGGACTTCCTGAAGCAGGAGAGCACACAGAGCTGTATGCACATTACAACTACGATTCAACGCCACAGCCTCACACGGACTAGCAACTAGCATTTTCAAGCTCAAGTATGACATTTCATTTGATGTACACCCCACCAAACTGTGATGAAGACTTCATGGGCGATCCTCATCAGAGGAATGGACGCAAATTTTGAGAAGTGGAGAGGAAGAAGAGATCCGAACCACAGCCCAGCCCAGGGACCTGCGAACGGACTTCCCTCTGCTCCCACCTCCTCGGTGCGGACTTTACAACAGTGATGCTGAGCTCCAGCTACTCCTGTGCAGCTATTCAGACACTTCCTCTCTCTTTGCTACTATCTGGGTCTTTATATCCATTCTAGGATTGAGAGAATAACATCAACTGTCCCTCATGACGGATGAAACTCTGTCTGAGTAGATAAAACGTCCACAGTGAGTCAGGCATCTATCGCAGCATTGACCACCAGCAGGCCTGATTAAAGGTACGATGTTCCTTGTATTTGGGAGTGAAACCAGTCAAAACAGTTATGACAAACATGATTGATTACAGCTCAGGTGACATCACAGACATACTGTATCTTATCGTTCATGATAGAAGTTGACTACAATTAGTACATGCAGGAAGAAACCAACAATCACCGATCGTAGCATTCAGTCAGGGGAAGCTACACGTATACTACTACATATATCACTTTGAGTGAAGTCAGCTGTAAGACTGTTAGAGTGTAATACAGCTTTGTGTAATTAACCGTTTCATGTAGTATTACAGCCTCACAGTTGGAGGCCTCCACCAGCCAAGCTGGTTGCAGGTAACATCCATTTCTTCTGGAGTCCATTATGGAGTAAAGACCATGAATTAATCAGAATATAATTTACTTTAGTTTGTGTATTGACATTTATCATTCAGATGATTTGTCACTGATTTTCCTGTAAATTTACACCCGATAGGAGGGAAATAGAACGTGTGGGATGTAAATGTGCAGTTAATTGCATCTCTTCCTTCCTGGTCCAGTTGCCTCCTGCAGGCAGCCAGCAGCTCCTTTGTTCCACCCTCACAAAGTGACCACTGCCGGCAGGCATTAGGAGACATCAAAGAAAGCGAGTGTACTTGACAGGCCTGACACAGGTCGATGAAAACCATAACACCTGCTTATCAGTATGTTCATGTGTGTGTGTGGTAGAGTGCACTTGTGACTGAGAGAGGGGGAGAGAGAGAGAGAGAGAGAGAGAGAGAGAGAGAGAGAGAGAGAGAGAGAGAGAGAGAGAGAGAGAGAGAAACACCTCCACCAGCATCTCCACCCTTTTATTATCTGCAACTCCACCATTGGGACTGAATATATTCTGTATAAATACATTGTATTCTGGTGATTTCCTCTT
>CAAKHC010006791.1:41767-55596 GCA_901007825.1 Macroramphosus scolopax
TGTGTGTGTGTGAGAGAGTGTGTGTGAGTGAGAGAGAGAGAGAGAGAGAGAGAGAGAGAGAGAGAGAGAGAGAGAGAGAGAGAGAGAGAGAGAGAGAGAGAGAGAACAACACTGTCCTCAGCTGCTTGACAGAGGAGTTTCTGGATTCCATCACTGGGTCCACTCGTCTTTGATGCTCTAAGGAGGAGCAGACTTCCACTGTGTGTGTGTGCATGTGTGCGTGTGTGTGTGTGTGTGTGTGTGTGTCTGTGAGTGTGTGATTTCGAGAGAATGCAACGAACGCAGAGCAAATGACCTTGTTTTTTACCCTAAACTGATCCGTTGAGGATAAACAACAAAAGTACTTTGTAGTATGACGTTAAGGAGTTCGGAGTTACATGTTGCTCAATCAAAGCTACAAATAATACCACTATGGAAACACAGAACTCTCTACTTGTACGTCTGTATTCTGTAACATCATCTATCATTGCATTTTCTTCCGTTCCACAGCTGTATAATATTATAGGATTTAAATTCTGATTATATTGTGCCTATAATGACATTATTACAATGCTCTTTTATAGTACAAACTACACATCAGAGTTTCTATTTCAAATCCAATCACAATCTTACCTCTAATCCTAACCATCTTTTTTTTGTTCCTAGACCTAACCCTGCAATAACTATAATGTTTAAATAACCTTGCCGTTTGACCAAACTCTTGTTTATTCCTGCAATATTTTGATGTCAAAAGCTGAGTGTGTTTAATTAATTGACATTAATGAGTAAAGATTCATCAACATCTCAAATAGAAACCAAAGGGTGCCCGGTGCCTCGGTACGAGACACAAGGGGACCGAGAAAGAGTCTGTCGGATAACAAAGGAAGCGTCGTCATTTCTCATGGAGAGGTGAGAACGTGTTTTTCTTTACAGGAATCAGAGGCTCAAGCGCACTAGATAAACTGTTAACCGGAGCTCCACAGAGCCTGGGTCAGTAGTCTACAGCAAAAAAAAAAAAATGAAATTCTGCTGGCTCGATATGCTGATTTCTTCGCATGTCAATGTAGTTTCTGAACTGAATGACCTTATTGAGGCTAGAGGTGAGAGCAAATGAGCCCTCTCTCTCTCTCTCTCTCTCCCTGTCTCCCACACACACACACAAACATACACATATACACACACACATACACAGAAACTGCTTGTTCAAACAATGCCAAGTGACAATTATTAGAGGGAGGGGAGTGGACGATGGAGGCCATTCAGTCATGTACAGTATGAGGCCTCACGCTGGCTGCTAATGAGCACTTGTCCCATTCTGGTTCGGCATACACAGACCAGGAACAAGAACCCCCAACCCCCCTCAGCTTCAGTGTTACATTTAGAGTCTGTGGAATGAAGCACAGAGGGGCCAACCCCTCTCTGCATTGCTCCACTTCACCCAGCCTACCAAATAACTGTGTATTGTGTACTATTATACAAAAGCAATGAAACCCGCAATCACCCGGTCCTCCTCAATATGACGACTACCAGAGCTTCATGTTCTCGTGTGCAGGTCTTTGAAAACGTCATAATGCTGCGTTTATCTTACTGCAATGACCAACTGTTTATTTTGCAAAGGATGTTATCATGTACGGTGAAACGTTAGCACAGCAACGAGAAATGAAGCACAAGACTAAGTATGAGTCAAACTGTAATAGACCGTCATTAGTCTTTATGTAATGTAGATCTGTGAGTGGCATTCTGTCCTGGTATTGTTGCTACAGATTCACAAACCTGAGGAAAAGTAGGGAAATCAAATATAATCAAATTTCTCTGCTATTGCGGGTATTTAGGAATCACTCCACCTCATAAATGCTGCAGATATTGCAAAGATAAACATTTCTCAGCTGGACAGTGGATGAGATTATTCCATGTTCTCGACCGTAGAACATTTAGAGCTTCATCGCTGTGTGTGCACAACATTGACTGGACCCTGCTTACTTAAGTACATGTAAGACAGACTGAGGAAGAAGTAGAGACTGACAACGATAACACTGACTTTAGTCATAAGTACCAGATGAAAGCAATTCATGATTTGAATATGGAATGTTCACATATAATGTTAAACATTGTGCCTGAATATCTTGGGAACGACTGCTGGTGAATGAATTAGTAAGCAAAGGTAGTTTTTTTGTTGTCCAACTTCAGACACTATTTCAAACATCAACAGAGCCGTAGCACGGTTTTTGTTGATGGTGTCTGGCGACGTAAATAGTGACTTGTCATCAGGCTGAAGACATGTTGTGTTGTTTAGATGATCTGGGTGCAGAGGTCTATACCAATGTACCTGGAGATGATCTGGCTGATGGGTTGGGAGAAAGAAAGAGATGCGTTCACAAATGTAACAAGCTTATCATGGATGAGCTGTGTGGTGGGAGTGTATGAGCTCAACTTAGCTCCCTAGGAGTGTGAATTAAATATCAAGAGCTGCATGAACACACACACACTTTACTCCCAGACTGAGGGGTGTACCAGCATGAGCTCCAAGATCCCTGCAGAGGAAACATGTGGCTCAACTGTGGGGGGTCACACAAAACACCGGGGGTTATCTGAGTGTGTGTGTGTGTTTGTGTGTGTGTGTGTGATGATGATGGAGAGTGTTGAGACTGTTTGAGATAAACAAAGCTATACGGGGGGTTTGAAACAACACTGAGAGGCTGTCACTCAAAAGGTGAAAGACAATGCAAACAGTTTTAAATTGCTTCTCCGTGTGTGTGTTCCCTGCGTGCAAACCACATTGGCAGTATTTGTTATTCAGCAGCCGACAGTCAAATTGAGTTTGCAGCAGCAGCAGCCACGTCTGCATGCAGGCGTAAGTGCATCTGTTCTCTTTGTGCACTAAACCAACATCACAGCCAGACTATGTACCATCTAAGAGAAAGAGGAGACCAGAACAGAGGAACCAGCCAGCAAAAGCAAATGCATATCCTGCACACACAGGCCGACAATAACGATGACATGCATGAGAGTTACACATTAACTCTAAATCTAAATTGTCAGTGGAGCCACTGCTGCCATGGATGTGACGTACATGCTGCGGTAGATTGTGAAAGCTGCCAGCAGGGTGGCCATCTGTGAACCACATTAGCGTTTCCACCTCTGTGGAGAAATCACAGCAGCTGGTAATGCGACAGATTCTGCCTGAAACCTCTCCAAACCTGCATCATGTCAGTGTCCTGGTACATTTTAAGCCCATTGCAATCTACCTTCAGTTTCAGCAGCCACCTTCTCCAGTTTCTATTACATCAGATCAATTATTTACGCCCGTGAATTTAATAGGTTTGAACCTTCAATATTTGATTCATGTAGGTTGTGAAAAATCCTGTCCTTTATTGGTTGCAGGTCAACCAGTGACACTGAGTTGACTTCAGGTGTGAACAGTTGTCTCAAGGAGCCTTGGATTCAGTGTGTCCTGGTTTGTAGTTTTATAACTTGCTCATTATTTCCCCACATTTTAATTTACCGATGAGGTCAAACTCTAAGTTCATGTGATGAATCTGAACTGTATCAAGACTAGAAATGCTCTCAACGTGTGCAAGGTCTAACAATGAACCATGTGGACGAAAAAACAGTTGAGTTCAGTTATTTTATGCACAAGTGCACACACAGACACACACACACACACATACGCACACACACACACACACACACACACACACATCAGAGAAGCCTCTTGTATACTAACACTCTGCTTCCTGCATTCCTTAGATCCGCAGCAGACTCTCGGGGGGAGAATTTAATGGATGGAGGTCAAAGGTCACTTCCTGTGCATTGATTAATTGAGATTTGCCATAAGGAGCTCAGCCTTCAAGAAGGATCAACAGAGCAGGTTTGGAAGAACATGACAGAAGATTCAAATAAATGCAGTTTTGTTCCTGAGCACTGTCATTTACAACGTGAGGAAACACACAGATATTAACACAGGGCGGCAGCTACCAGTTCCTGAGGATTGTCATACTGTCAGGGACACCTCAGCCAATCGACCGCATGCCTGCAGAGGATGTGTAACTCTGCTGTCAATACACATTCGTTGCTGCATATGCATCCGGAGAATCTTGGCAGATAGTTGGAAAAAAACGAATAGAAGCTGGCTGACGTGCCCGTTGTCCCCCGAACAGAATGTTAGTTTTCTGCATGATAATGGCCTCATGTTGCTTGTTTGTGCACGCAGTTTCTGGAAGCAGAAAACATCCCTCTTCTGCAGTGGCCTCCCTCTTCACTAGACATGTCCTCCCTTGTGCATCTGTGGAACGTTCGGGACTGTCTGATACGTCAGCGTGTTCCTATCCAGCTAACTCACGTTCAAATTCAGAGCTGAATCAAATTAAACAAATGAGGTCAGAAAACGCTTTTCTTGTGGGATTAAATCGCACATCAAACTATTTTTTGAAGTGTTGTAGTTGTCATGAGCACTTTCACACGTGTGTGCGAGCGTGCATGCGTACGTGCGCACGTTCGTCCGTGCAGACGTCTTTACTGCTCGAGCCACATGCTGACCAGGTGTGTAGTGGATAACACACGGCCACACATATCCACAAACCTTCATGAACACCTGAATCCTATCAGGGCCGGGACGCACACACACCTCTAGTGGTTCGTTATGTCCTGCCCCTTATTTCATATTCAATTAACGGAATCAAAGGAGGACGCAGAGCAGACCAACTGCATCCTGTATGTGTCATGGAAAATGACTTCATGAGGTGTATGTGGCCACGTGAAATGAGGGAAACAGGGCCGAGAACAGAGAGGGAGAGAAGATGAGTGAAGGGGGGAAGAATTATTCAATGCAAAACAGCAACATTCGCCCAGGTGTGGGGCCCCTTTGATAGATGATAGATGATGAGGATGTGGTGACTCACAGCAGGAATATTTAGCAGTTCTTCATCATGTCGCCCCGTGTGAAGATCTTCTTCTATAACAGCGATAATTCGTGGTTGCCATGACAAATTATTCATTTCCTCATGTGTTTCCACGGTCAACATCAAGAAAGGCCTTTGACTCATTTTCACTCGATGAATTGAAGGTGAAAACATTACCAGCCACACACAATCTCAAGTTATTAAATCAAAGTCGAGCCCTCCCAGGAACCGCTGGATCGAAGACACGGAGACGTGCCCTGATGAGCGACTGCTAGTGTTCTGCTTCACACTCACACGAGGTGCAGCACGTTGCCTGTGCTGACTTACATCGATGTCTCTGTGCAGAACAGAATCTAAATATAACGTGAACCAACAGCACCGCAAACCATGCAAAATTAAATCTCTATTTAACTGTTTCCACCACTTGTGTAAGACATTTGATTTGTTATCTATAATCGAACATCTATTCAAGTCTTTGAAATCATGGGAATCAGTAACGACAAAACAAAGAACACATTGAAGGAGGGTTCACTGACAACATAATTCCTTTTGCCAGCTTAACACCCAATCTTCCAAAACAATATTAACTCACTGCAACTAAATCATGTTAATGGGAATGTTGACGGCAGTGTCACCATTTGGTTAAGTTCATCATTCATCATGGTCTTGGTCTGATATTAAAAGTCTGTGGTGACTTGAAACTTCCAACAGTGTTTGTATGAACTTTTAATTGAAACCATCTTCTTCTGCATACCAGGTTTTTCGGTCACATTGATATGTTAAAACAGTTTTGCAATTTCTTACTTCCACATCCAGCCGTGCAGGAGGAACATGATCTATCAATTGGAGTTGTGATTGTGCACCTGGTAAAGTAGGACAAACATTCACACTCTGTTTGTTTCCTCTACCAGCTCGACTGAAGCTGAAGGAAGCTGATCTGTCGTTTCATCACTATGTAATCTACACATCACACACCGACATTATTATTACTATATATTGATTGGAACCACAGGCTACATTTCATACACCACCCATCCACTGCTACAACCACCCTATGATTCCTGTTTGGTGCACTCATGTAGCAGAAACTTACTCCAGCCAGCCTTTACGATTGACATTAACATGACTGACATCACAATTGGAACAACAAAAGTAAGTTCGGACGGACAGGGTTGGATGCCTAAAGGGCTCACATGCCTGGACTGACTGGGAAAAGAAGGGTGAGACAACTCCCCGTCTCCTCTTCCTTACCTACTGTTCTCCCCCTCTGAGCAAACAACCTGAACCAACACCAGGGCTGCTGGACAAAAGACAGAAGGATGTTCTGATAACTTGAACAATGACATGACGGCATCCACTCAGCAATGGATCAGCAGCCACGACATACGCTTAGCTTCAGATCGATGTGTCACACATCAGCCTCGTATATAAGGAGGATCTTTATCTCACACACACACACACACACACACTACACTACTGAAACCATAGCATCTAAAACATGATACACCTGCTCCAAACTGTTACCATCCCAAAATAAGTTCTATACATCAGAAGACAGACTTGTAGCAAAAATAAAGAACAAGAAAACCAATGTTTATTTTTGAAACAAGGAACAGTATAAATATTTTGTTGTCTGTTATCTTTGATTTCCATGTTTCCCTCCCCAAGAGCAAACAATCCGCCGAGAGATTACAATCTCTGTAGTTCTGTTCCGCTCCGGATCTGTCAGCGACAACCAGTAAAACCAACATCCAGCCAGTTGTATCCCATTACAGTTGTATAGAAAATAGAACTGCACACAATGACAGTGTACATACAAGTAGTCTATGAGTATCCAGTTGTTGGAGGAAGAACATTTGGGAAAAACTACGCTGAGAAAAATATTCCAAATATGGTCTGTCATAACATGATAGGAGCACTTAAAGAGGACCTTCAGGAAATGAGCACAAAATGTTATTACACTGGAGTGGCCCTTTATTTGTCTTGAATACAGTAACTAGCTGAAGGGTGAACAGACATGTCCTGCGTACTGTTGATGCAGCCCGACAAAAACACAGAGTTGATCTCAAATATGGCATCAAAAGTGCTTCAACTTGACATTGACTCAGGTGTGTGTGTGTGTATTGTAGACAATGTAGCTGGTCCATTGAAGGCGACTGTAAACTGAATGCAGAGGGAATGCAATTAAAGCTTGAAACTCTGACTTTGAACAACGACAGTAAGAGATACACCGATGCACGGCCCGAAACACTGAGCACCTCCCGACTACCTATCAGCAGGATAGATTTTAACAATTTTAATTAATCTTCTATTATGTTGTGCAAAAATACACATAATAGAAACAACATCTGTAATAAACACAAGCATGCATTTTAGTGATTAATATTTATATGTTTTAGTAACCAGCTTTAAAAAATGTTTGGATGTGCTGCTCGTTTTTATCATTTTTCGTCAGGAGGAAAAACAAACGATCCAACATTATAAATGCTTAATGAAACAGTATTTAGAGCTCTGTGGAAATGCCACTTAATATCGATCTGTCCTCACGATCGTGTAAATGTTTCGGATTAGAAGAAACAGCATTAGCAGGCAGATGAAGGTGACCCTCTCGCTAACACCAGCAACACGTCGTCAAACTGTAAGAGAAGAGATGAAGCTAACCACGTGACACAAAGCGTGATTGTATGTCTAATAGCTTTTAGTCCTTTCATTGTAGTGTGTCTCTGCTCTCGTCTGCCATCTGACTTTTTTCTCCCGGCGCGATGCTGCTGTAGTGATGAGATGGTTAGTGACCACCTCTTCAAAATGCACTGTGGGATAGTTTCAGTCAACTATATAGGGTATAAAGGTTCCTATTTTAAATTCAGACACCACAACAAAATGTTCAAATGTCCCGGGACACAACAAGCTTTTAACAACAGGTTAAACGTCACTACAGCAGACAACAAAGATCTATAAGTAAATAAGTAAATATTCCAAAATCTGTCCAAATCTCAATTCAATTCCAATGTGTTGATATTTCATCATCTCACATATGGTTTACACATACAAGGAAGTATCAGCAGTGGCATATTCAGTGGCTGGCAGGGCATGAGGATCAGCTCCACCTGGGTATGAAGTAGCCTGTACATCTTCAACTGAACGTGCACAAGTCCAAACACTTTACTGCTGACCAGCCTGTCTAACATTTGGATTTCTATTATTTTAAATCATTGTCGTTCACCCTGATGCACATGAGAGGGAAATGTCAACCGGGCTCAGGAATGAACATACGCCAAGCACCACTTTAGGTAACTGAAACAAATTGTAGTGTAGTTCTCTGTTCTCATCACTGTGTCCCTGCTGAGACGTATGTGACCCCCACTGCCTCTTTAACCTTGTGTGACATCACGAATTAAAATCACACAATGTTGTTCTATGTTCTTGCCGTAACAAACATCTGTGTTAAATGTTATTAGAGATGTGGCAACACATTCCTGTAGTCAAGCCACCAAAAAGAAAACAGCAAGACGAAGAGAAGAGTCATGGAGGCCGGCGGTTTTGAAAGAGGAGTCGTCTGAGCCGCCGCTCCGACACTCCCCCACAGACCAATATACAGGGGAGAGCCTCTCGGCCTCTGTGAGCCGCGAGCTCAACTTCAACACAGGTACAATGATTTAAGATCAGAGTGAACAAAAGCAAAAATTTTGTACTACAGGGGTAATCCTAATGTAACAATTAGCCACTGAGAGTGAGAATGTTGGGGGTCCGTCTGACACACTATGTCCAATCCTAGAGCGAGTTTGTGGCTGTGTTATAGTGTGTATTGTTGACACGCACATGAAAACACTTTGATTTGGCAAAACTGGACTACAAAACGGATTGCGGTCAACAGACAGTAAGAGCACCCTGCTCAGCTCCTTCTCTGTTTCAGATCACAACGGATCACAAGGTGCAGGTGATACTAATTTCTCCCACCATGTCTTTGTGACACGCACATGTAAATCTCCACTCGTCACCGGCACACAACCCTGGAACTACAACTAATAACTGATCATTACAACACAAATACATCCCGTGCTCCTACAAATATTATTCATTGATAGTTTTAATTCAAAATTTCATAATAACATTTTCAAATTCAAGGTTATCCAATTGTCTCAGTGATGCTTAGTGGGTGCGTTAGCCTTCTAAAAGAGTAACTGATTTAGTCAAGTATTGCATGATGAAGTGTAGTTATATTTTGGCTGGTAAATTTTATTTTGAATTCGGACGCATAGTGCTTCCCTTTGTACGGTCACCGGGTGCTTTTTGCTCTCTTTAGATTTAGCTGTACAAAACACTAGGTTGCTATTCTGGAAAAGCATTTCATACTCGAATCAACAATCACTACATCAAGGGATAGCCTAGAAATTCAACTCTGTTTGCTGCACTTCAATCTGATGTTCACAACTATAATTAGGTTTGCGGGACTCAAGCCCGCATGCCTGCTCACAGTGGACATGGAAAGAAAAGGCCAGCCGTTCTCTACCCCCCTCCCCTCCCCTTTCTGCTTTGAGGAGTCAAATTGGTTCCAGATGCATTCTCTCACGGCTTGCCTCCACAACCAAATCGCAACATGAAAGAAATGAAAGAGAGAAGTTTCGCAAAACTCGGCGGAGGCAAAAAAATGTATGGAATTTCTACATAAAATAGACACGGGAAGAGAGAGAATCTATTACCTTCCTATAGGCTGAAGTGCCTGATCACCTTTCCACATGGTGGTGTTACTCACACCTTTTTGAGCGTTTTCAAAATCTTGTAAGACCTCCATTACTGCCACAAGCCTCTAGGAGACAATGTGCAACCCAAATGGGGATCTAAGAGCTGTGTTTCTTTTACGTTCCGGGCAGATGTGTCAGGAAAAAAAACTATACGAGATATTTAGCCAGAGCAAAGCCACATCCTGCACCCATGTGGACTGAACATCAAAGACCTACCAAACACCAATGTATAACACCAATGGAGCACCCTGTAGATCAAACACTCACTAAGAGAGGCTAGAACACACTGACCAAAATGATATTAGACAGTGACATAACCTGACAGTCTATTGATAAAAGACTTTGCCAAATGGCTTCAAAATGTAACAACAAAGTGTCAGGTCATTGTCTTGACGGCACTAATACACACCTCTGTGTTTGTATAACTGCCCTGACAAGAACCACTGAATTCATTAGCACCTTCAATTCACTCCGGAGAGGGATACAGTTTGCTCAACAGATCAAATTTAAAACATCAGACAAATTTAATTCCAGATTTCCTTTCTGTCGCACCTAAAATATCCAGTGATATGTGATTCATTCTATACAAGTCCTGCACATTAATTGAATTAACTTGGCAATCATCTCGCAACTATGGTGCCCACAAAATAATAGGGCGTGGTCACGAGATAATAACACATGGAAACAGACAAAAAGGACTGTTCCCACTATTATCGTATTAGTTTGTGGTCAGGAGTTAATGATGTTCTCACACATTCTTAGTTTGGGACCACGTGATATTTTTTTAATTAAATTGTCACCGTAGGGGATCTTAGCTAAGTGCTAACTGAGGTGGATTTTTGATGAAAAAAGGGACGTAGGAAGAATAACACACAAACTAGTTCAAACTTGACGCATTTGATGGGAATAGGCGTGTTTAAGAGTTGTGAGGTGGGTGTCACTTAAAAGAAATAATCCTATTTGTTTGTCTACTTTTCATATATGTTACCGGGCGGTGTGCGTGTCGAGGAAGTTTATGACGTCTGTCATATAACGGTAATGCTCCGTACTTACTTGGAGCTGTTCCTTTCCTTTACTCGGCTACTTGACACACCAGCACAAAATCTGCTTTCAAACACGAGTCCAGCCGCACATTGAAGGAAGTGACCAGAACTGTGCTATAAACATTATTCTAGTTGTCTTTACAGCGTGTTTTAAAACGTGTTTCTGGGTCTCAGAAACGCGACACGGCTCGTCCCGTCCGGATCGAGCGTCATGCTAACGCTCAGTCCGACGATAGATTATTAAACGTTACGTACAAGCGCCTATTTTCTTTGCACCTACAAATACCAACACTGAAAGCCTCCCTGTGTGTCAGGGATGTTTTGTTCTGTAAAGCGTGTTGAACACACGACACAGGATCAAGTTTACACTGTCACCGTTATTCCCACAATCATCCCACAACTCCTAATCCGTCGGTAGTTGGGAAAGAGTTACAACGCACAAACTTTTATTGAAAGCGGTGCTGGCGACTGGACTATTTAATGCAGAATTTATTAGAAGTCTTCTTCTATTCAGAATACGTCCAAACAACTAGTCTGTGAGGTGTCCAAGTTCACCGGTCAGCCAGGAAATATAAAATTGCGCGATTACTTAACGGAGTTTGGCTGCTTGAGGTTATTAATTCAGAGCGAAATATGGGAGGCCAACAGGATGCCAACTGTCAAGGAATAATCAAATTGGTCCCGATTTGCAGATTAAAGAAGTGGAAGTATCTTGTGATGTCCTGTTCAGCGGATGAAGCTGCACATAAAGCAGTAAAGACAAATGACTTACAGTTGTGGAGCTGAAATCACAGACAGACTCACCCAGAGCTCGGACCGGCTGGAGGTAAAAGTTTGCGGCGAAGAGGAAACCGATTATCTGCAAACACACACGCATCTTATTGAAATCCTAAAGTGCATCGTGGACAAGAAGACATAGAAAACACTGGTGCCGTGACATACTCCATGGACTCTCTCTCTCTCTCTCTCTCTCTCTCTCTCTCTCTCTCTCTCTCTCTCTCTCTCTCCTTCCACCGGGTTTTGGAGTGCGGACCGCAGTGCACATGCGCAGAACGGAGAAGCAGCTCGGCTCACCAGAGCAAACACAGTACCAACAAACTGTATTTTAATTCAGTTTAAAGGTACAACCCCTGCCACGGTGTAGAACTGTAATGGAGTTACAATTATGAATTGCATAACTAAAAAGCTGCCCCCCCCCAAAAAAAAAGTAAAATCACTTTTTACATTATGTTAGACATAGCGTGATATTTTCTTTACTTTCTTATTTCCCTCTCGCCCATGAGTGTGCGTCTTTAGAAAACAAATTTTCCAACCGTTGTGTCACTGTTGATTCATTATATCCCCCGTTTGGCAAGAAATGAATGATGTCATTGTTTATTAGTCCTAGTCGATGTTATTGACTGTGGAAATAAACTTGATTCAGCCAATTTATCCACCAGTGTAACGCCCCCCCCCCTCCCCCTGTTTGCTTCTAAAACCACAGTATTCCCAAAGAGAATTCAGACTCATTGCCCCAGTATAGACTGCTGAATCAGGGTGTGTCCTCACCTTATGGTACTGTAAAAGGCCTGTTTGTGATGAGTCTCAGGCCCTGTTCGGCCTGGTATTGAGATCTGCCCAAAGTGATCCGATCCAAATTAGACAACTTTAGGTGTGTTTGTTCTCACCTGGCATTATCATCTCCACACATATCTCCAGTTTGATTGGATCTCACTTCTCTATTCTCCATTTTAATCACCCCATACATTATCATTTAGCTGCAAGAGTTTGTATTTATTAAAAGCTGCACAAGCAGGTTGTATAGCTCTAATAATGTAAAGATGAAATATATCATAGTATATATTTGGCTGTGGATTGTGTCAACCAGTCCATCCATTCATTAAGAATGCTCAATTTGTAAATTCTATTTCAGGAAATATCTTCATGTTGACTCCTGGGTGAGTTGATTGACTTTTAACAGGAGAGAGAGTCGTGCACTGTTCATGCAGAAATTTATAATGCAGAGTCTAACCTGCGGGATGCAACAATAAATACAAACGTTTCCATATGCAAAGTCCTGCATTACTATTTCCTAACCGGCGTGTTTACCCGCTGCAGCACATTCAGGTATATTGCTCAAATCACTTGAAAATGAAATATCGTGTTTACATGATGCTGTGTGTTCACCATCCGTTCATTCATTCCATTTAAAGAAGTTGCACCTTGTTTGATTTGCCGGATTATTATTTGTTTTATTAACTAATAAATCATAAATGGCTATATGCTTCTAATGTAACATCAGTCAATTTCTTATCAATGTCATTAGGAAATGTGTCACTACTCTCAAAGGGTTCAAAATGAAAAACTTTTATTTTAACTCCAGATTCATGCTTTTGATATCGAATCACTTGGTCTGGGTAGAGCTCAGACACAAAGCGGAGGAAGTGAGATTCATGTGTAAGCTTCATCCTCAATATTGAACCAAAGCCACTGTCAGTCACTAACTTTAACAAAGATTCTTTGTATCCTAAACATGACAACATGAAGGATGCAGCATGCAAACCCTGTTCTCCAGGTTCTAAGTCATATAAGAATGGAACACTTTGTGGTCTGCAGGAAAACGTTACCAGTGAGCATAACTCACACTGAAACAACCACTACATTCATCATTGGTTCGGTTCAACATTGGTTGGTCTGTCTGTCTGTGCAAAGTACAGGCTGGATATTCACCCAATGTGTTGAAGGGGATTTGCATGTTTAACATCGCCAAAAACAGCATTTATTTACATTAGTGTTGGTGGAGGTCTGCGCTCTCCAAGTTCAATTCTAACTGTAAAATATGTCAGGCTGAAGAATTTACTGGTAGATAAACATATTTATAAAAACGGGTTGAATTAGCATAGTGAAGTGAAGAGACATAGTACTACTTCATGTCTATCTTGTCTATACTGAAGGGGGCCAGCAATGGTATTTTAGGGAGAAATATCCGTAGTGCCTTTGCAGTTGCAAGCTGTTTATCTATTTAGCAATAACTTTAAAAAAGATAGTAAACGTTCGAAGAAACCCTCAATGTCTGGAAACCACAGCATAAGGACACAAACCTCTCAATCAGTGTACAAACGTCTGCTTTCTGTCACTCTTACACATACAATATGGTTTTTGTTCATGCTGCATTAGTTCATCAAGGG
>CAAKHC010006793.1:0-13212 GCA_901007825.1 Macroramphosus scolopax
AGTTTCGTGTGTCTCAGTGAAACGCACATCACGGGACGTTGTTTTAAAAGTTTCTAGGTGGCGCTATAGAAGCAGTTTTGAACACTCATGTACCACGCCCATAAAATACAAAACTTTTCAACAGGCCGGACGAATCTGCAAATTTCCATGACCTTTTGAGCACGTTTAGGCCGTCAAATAGGTGATTCAATGCGGAGAAGAATCATTTCAATAGGGAAAAGTCCAACAGGGAAAAAAAAAACATTTACTGTGATGGATTTACTTACGTCAAGCAGGGTTTACATCTCTCCAGTAACATTTTCTACTGATAAGAAAGTGTACCAGGACGAAAGACCATCAGCCTAAAACCATCTGTTACTCTATTGAGATGCTTCCGGAGGAACATGCAGAATACAGTTTATCTTTATGTCCACTTTTGATATACTATGTTTGGGACCTGCTATCTGCCCTACTTCTTCGTCTTTTTGCTCTCCTACCTAAATAGCTCTCTCCTCTTCTTTGACCCGCACCTGCCGTTCTCTCCATCATCCCTCCCACCCTCTGGTCCTCCAGCACTCCCCTTCTTCCCCTGTCATATCTGTCATAGACGTTCAGTTCCTGGTGTTGCTCTAGGCTTCAAATTTAATTTGGTTTCAATCTGCTGTAATTGCTTTGAGAGACGTCCGTGTCTGCATGTTTTTCCTCTCTTCTGTCTGCTGGAATACTGAGTGGAGTGTCACTACAAATGTGTGTGTGTGTGTGTGTGTGTGTGTGTGTGTGCGCGCCCGCTGTTAATGGATGATGATGAAGGAAGGTGTCTGTGTGTACATGTGTGTAAATCCTGAAGAATTGCCCGGCCACACACTGTCAATGATACTCTGTCACCAGCTGCTGTCACTGGACTCTGGCACTTCGACACCGGTTTTGTCAGACACCATATGATGTGGATCTTCATCCTGCAGGAGATTCAGCCTCACCTTCTGAGTCTCTCTCCTCTGTAGGATGAGTTTTGCCTCATTTTCTTAATTATGAGTCCGCTGTCCAGGTTTCCATGACGAGAGCAGGTCAAGTTCTATCTGTTTGGCTGCACCTGGAAGTTTCTCCTGATCACATTCATCTGTTGTGTAATGTCCTTGTCCATTTTTCTTTGTGGAAAAAAGTAGGCCTGCACAGGATTTCAGTGTCGAGAAGATTTATACTGCATTCGTTTTAATGAAAGTTTTCTTCCTCAAATTTGCTAAGCCTTATACATTATAACACATATAGGATGTTAACACTGCTGCTCTGTTCGGAAGCAGTGGCACTCGATGCAGTAATACAATGTGTACATGGCCTTCCTGGAATTTAAGTGCATGTTGCTTAAAGGGATGTTTCCACATATTGCTCCTGTTTCCACCTTTACATTTACCTTTACTTTCTTGTGTAATGGATTGATGCTTTGCACCATTTCTTCAACTGCGCCATAACTCGTTGCAAGTTCCCAGCTGCATTGATGCAGATTGATGTCATTCTTTTCTGTCTGAAGAACCTTGATAAAAGCGATTGACAAGCTCAGGGGCATAAGAATCCCATGGATCAAACAATTTACGATGGGTTCTCAACTTAAATCACTTCTCGATTCCCATCTCTGTCTGTCAACCTGATCTTCTACTAATCACATAGAGCATGTAGCGAATTTAAAAGTGTGTTTCTAAGATGTAATTCTCAGCTTTTCTCACAAAATGTCATCAGACATGATCAAAGCTCGTCGTGGCCTTTGCGATTTGTTTTATTCACTGAAATTCTAAGAGGGAATTTACACACCCCGAAAAAACATCTCTCATTTGTCTCGACAATACACATCTGACCCTTTCCAGCTGTAATTATATCCACGCTCAGCAGCCGGCGCTTGCTTGCCAAGAGAAAGGGCACAAAGAATATGAATGTGTATTTAATTGATTGCTTGATAATAATTAAGGTCCGCTTTTAGTCTGATTGTGAATACGAACATACATCTGTGTGTGGTGTTTGTGGGTTTAATGTGTGTGTGTGTCCTGCATGGACGTGCACTGTATGTGTTATACACACAGGGAGCACAATGCTGTGACCTTCTTGCTTAGTTTAGCCTCTGCCATTATTTGCCTCTTCACACATTCTGTTTGCGTTTGGGTATTTTCAGAAAGCTGTCAGCACTAATTGATGTTTTGTCAAGATTTGACACAAGTAGCGGTCGTGTAGGGAAATACACGGAGAACATGCGTCAGCTTTTAGTTTTGTGTTTGTGTCGCAGCATGCGTGTATCACTGTCACCTCTGATCAAGGAGACATATGCCCTGCATCTTGATGCTGTTTTGCTCCTCCCCTCCGCAGCCAGCCTGCCGAGGAGGCGGACAAAACAAGCAGGTCATTCAAGCAATTGCACACACCTGTTAACAGATGCACGGACTAAAAGAGCAGTCATGTGTTCTGTTTCTCTCTCCGGGAATGTCACCGGGCATCTTTTTTTTAGACTTGTTCATTTTTTCGCTTTAGCAGATACCAGACTGGTATGTCATTCTCTCCCTCTCTGTCACCTGCAAGGTCAATGCCTTATGGGATGCTAGAAAAACAAGATGTCTTGAATCTTTATTGTTATTTTTAGCAAAATGGCGCCTTTGGGATCTCTCCCTCTCGTGTGCCGTGTCTGTCTGGTCGATGCCAGAAACAGCAGTTTGGGCGTGCTTGAGACTATCTGTAAACAACGGACAGTGAGCCCAACCAGCCAGATACTCAAGTCACTGATCTGATCCTCACCCCATTGGCACACTGCTCCCCATGTACGCTCACCCTGAGCCCTCTAGTGGCCCCTGCATGAAGGAAACATAGCTTCCTGACAGAGGTCAGGGCTGCAGAACTATCCGGTATTGACTCACATGTTCCAGCAGTTACTGTATTTGATGGTATAAAGATTTAAATCTTTTGCAATTCTGCATGATGCACCTACGTATACGTGTCAGGTAACGTGTGCATGGGAGTGAGTGAGTGCAATAGAGATGTTCACAACGGAGTATCTAGAAATTAAATATAGCGCCTAATTATAACCTAACTTTATTATATTAGCTCATTTACTCCATATATTAGCTCATTTACTCCTGTGGCAGTTTTCATTATTTTCACATTATAGATATATAAGTAGACTTATAAGCAGTCAAGAACTTTTGATCAAGGTTGTCTTTTTTAATGTAACTCTGAAGAACAATATGAGGGAGTGTAAAGACTGCTGGGTGATGATGTATTGTTCTAAAGTAAATACAGCTGTCTTTTCACTGTCATTGAAGTAGACACTGAGGCTTCAGCACAATGCTGACAATCTACTGTGGAAATATGGGGGGTTTTGTGGGCAAGTGTGGAGTGCAGAAAAGCTTGTGTTTGATTTTGAAAAGCTGGTATGTCGCCGGCGCTGTGGGTAGGTGACAGTTCGCATCATCCAGATCCGGTCTCCGTGGAAACAGCAGAATGGAGTTGGGATTGCGTTGTGATGAGTGGAGAAATGCAAAAGAAAGTGTTAACATTTCCGTTGTGGAAGGGGAAGATTATGGGGCGGAAACAAAGGCAGGGATTATCTCAGCACATGCTACAATGGCACTACACACACAGCCTCTGCAAACGGGCCTGCCACGGGGTGCTTTGGAGCACAGAACAAAGCCAGGGTCTCCCACCCATCCTATGCAGATCCTCTGTCAGAGTTTGCTAATAAGACTACAATACCCAGCTGCAAGTGGCAAACCAACCAGGGACCTGGAATTAAGGGTCATTATTGCTCCTCATTATGGACTTTTATATTGTTGACTCTGAAGTGTAGTCTATTCTTACTGTCATCTCAATGACACCGCTGAGGGCAATTTAAATTAATCTTAGCAATGGAAACATACCATACGTTTCAAGCCTCTTCCCATTTCAGCCTGCATCGCCGACGACTCCTGCGTCATGTGCAGTCAATTAAACTTCTTTGAAGTTGGTTTGTGACTGTGGTTAGACTTAATATGGTGTCTGGGGAGGGAGAAAGTTTGAGGGCAGTTAACTGAAACAGATGGAGAGAAACGCAGGACTGCATACGATGGCTGGATAAAACAGTCGAGCTGAGAGGAGAGATAAAAGGATGGTGCAAGAATGAAAGGTGGTGGTGGTGGTGGGAGTGTGTGTGTGTGTGTGTTGGTGGGGGGGGGGGGTGCGGCGGCGAGACGAAGTGAAAGTGAGTTTGTCTGTGATGTTTTAAAATTCTTGAGTGGAAAGTCCCTCCATCTGTTATTGAGGGACGGTTCTGACTCAGTGATTTCTATGATTGGCCTTAATCCCGGCCGAGTGGAGAAGACAGAATGAAGAGCTTAAAGCAGACTGCTCTCATTCTGACAGGCTCCACTGGCTGCTGCTGTTGTCGATGTTGCTGTTGGGGCTCACCAGTGGGCTCAGTCTGCTGCCCTCTAATGGACTAGCTCCTGCATGACACTGCTCTTCTTAGCTCCTCTCTGCTCTAATACAGCACACTGAGCAGCCCTTAAGGCCGTGACACAACCTCGACATTTGACTATAAAATGAATTTGTCAACAGCTATGACACACAATCACACAAGTTGCTTGCTGTGTGTGTAATGAATATAACCTTGTGTGTCCTCAAAGACCATGGAAGCATTACTGTGTTGAGCTGTATCATGTCTTCTACACTGTCTCTCAGTAGACATGCCACGGCTGATGATACTCCCCGATCCTGTCTGTGTCATTAGATAGATATAGTGAATATGTAGTTAGTGATGCTGTGGGTGGATCTTTAATTCAACATTGGTAGAAAGGCCCTTGAACGGGGTTTGAAATTAATCCCCGCCAGGCTCCAAATGTGGGTAGATTCTTATGTTTGCGGAAGAAATATCAGTATATTATTATATTATATTATTATACACTGGCGAGTAAAAGTTTCGACAGTCATCAGGGTCATTGTTTTAATCGTCTGTCTGTGTTGGATTCTCTGAGCACATCATTGAACCAACCGTTTGACCATAACCGTTACCAAACAATGGATTATAGCCAATCAGAGGCAGGGGTGGGTCATCACGCGATGCAGGTAGCTAGAACACTTGTTGATAGTCTGCTGCTACTTACCATCTGGTTAATTATACTGTTTTTTAAGGTTACAGTATAATCCAAAGTCTACAGTGATGAGTTGTTCATGTCAGAAACATGTTCTGTAGAATTTTGAGATCAACATTGAGACATCTTTCTCCCAGAACTTAGTGGCTTTTACCATTGTGACTGTTCAGATCAGCCAATCATTGTAAGATTTACTTTCCCCACCACGTTACCCATTCTGAGGAAGGTTAAGTGGCCTCAGCAGAATCATTTCACAGTCTTTTGTTCCCCAAGGTTACTTAAGTTGTCCCAGAAACCGAGCTGAGGGGGTCATTTGGAACATGTTGAGTATCTCAATTCAAGGCTGCAATCACATGCACGGACCATGCCATGTTTTCTCAAGTGCCCTCTCACTCAAACACACGTCGTTGAGCTGTTTTGGAGAGTTTCTCCAGATCACACAGACAACAATGTAGTGTGTCGAGTGCCCTTTAAGTTAATGCTCAGTGGAAGCGGCTAACAGGCTGCAGCAATCACAGAGGCAGTCCAGTGGCGAGTTGGCGCTCACCACAGCATGACGCTGTCTGTCCCTCCTGCGTTGTCGTTCCCCTAGAAATAACAGGACTTTGAGTGATTAAACCGCTCCACTTTGGAACCAGAGAAAACGGAAAAGTTATGAATATTAAAGATCCTAATCACGTCATGCTGAGCTTTTTTCGTTATTTTTTTCCCTGCTGTCTTCTTGCTTTGTGAGCTCACAGTGACTGAGCACGGGTTTTTCACCGGCAGGTTTCTTTGACAGCGGACACATCGCTAAGTTTCCACTTTGGCTGTTACATGACACTCTCACCTGCACCGTCATGTACAGTGTTTGCATACATAACAGTCTCCATTGCGTGTTGCTTAAAGGCTGTGGACCGTGTGGAGGTATTTCACATGCCACTATCCGTTACAGAGTTGTGTTTATGGTTCTTGACCTTGCCTGAAGGCTTGGTAACAAATGGCCCAACGTGATGCATTTTGTGTCAAGGTTACAATGGCAATTCCATTAGAGGGCCGTGCTCATGCTGTCAACTCTCCTGGTGTCTTTGTGTATGTATGCTGTAGTGGTGCATGCTGTGTTGTGTGGGCCTGTACTGAGCTTATCTGTGCTGTACTGTGCTGATCTAACTATGCTCATCCAGTGCTTTAAGCTGCTTGGGCTCCCGCCACCAGCATAGATGATATATCCCTGCCCCCCTCTTCCCACATCTCTCACTGTGATTCATTGGCTGTTTGCATTGCCCATCCATCTGGTCCAACACAGAGGAAGGAAAGACACATGGAGACACATGGCTGTTTTGGAGAAGGGGGACTGCATTAAGCTGAAAAGGACGAGATAGGGTCCCAGAGAAATGGAGGCCTACCGGGGGAGAGGGTGAAGAATACCAAGGGAAAAACAGAGCGCTGAAAAAAAGATTGCTGGCTACTCAGGGGGAGAGAAATGGATTTTGTAAAGGGAGAAGGTAGAGATTCTGACAGATTAAATGCTGACAAAAAGACTCAGTCAAGGGGATGAAGGGGTAGCTAGATCAAGGATCATGACAGAGAGTTGAGGCTGTCCTGCAAAGGCAATATCAGGAGATGTGGCCATTGTGTTTTTGCTCCATAAAAGTGACTTTGCATATCAATAAATATGTTACATATACCAGTAATTGTGATAGAGACATGTCATATGGGTTTAGTTTTCAGGCTATTCTAAAAACTGGCAAATCCAGCCGGATTATTGTGCAGCTGCTGTATTTATCCCTAATTAAAAGTGTAATGTTGATAGTTTTTACCAAGAGATTACCAATGTAGCTCTGCTCTTTAGCAAGGCCGACCCTCTCTAATAAACAGCCACACAATTACAGTGTTGTCTAATGGACTCTGGTAATAATTTCAGTGGGCTAATTAGATCCTCATTTCATTGTTTCAGTCGCCTATTGTCTCATTAGGGAATGAATGAAGTCCGTATCATTGTTATTCAAGACTTGTTCAGGTAATTTGATGCACAATGCTAAAGTGTTAAGACACAGAGGATTTGGAATGATCCATATTCACTGCTATTTGTTTAAAATTAGGTTAGTAATATCAAATTATATACACATTTGAAACCTTTATGCTGTTATGCTGTTCCAACTCCACTATATACCGTCCCTAAGTCTCTGGGTATTATAGGCCTGTGTGTGTGCGTGTGTGCATGCGTGTGTGTGTTACGAGTAAGTGGAGCAGTGTTGTCTCTGTGTGTTTGTGAGTGGGAGGGTCAGCTGAGAAGAAGTGGGTGGGGCTCTTAATAGAAATAGGCCAGCTTTTGCTATTATGAGAGTTTATGTGTTGTGTGTTTCTGGGAGATAAAAGCCTCTTGTGGTATGGTGCGTTCAGTATGGCACCACAAATGAGGCAGCTCCTAGCAAGCCGTCTAAAAAGGGTCCGTAATTTTAGAGCTGAGGGACTTAACGGTTGATCAGGCAGTTCTGGGACAGGAACAAGATCGCCCCCTAGAGGCCTGGGTCTACATCATATATATACTGTATATATAAATATACTGTTTATATACTGCTTAGCCTAATGAGCGTATAGCCTGTGTGTATATTTGTGTGTCGATAGAGAAATTCTATATATATACTGTATATATATATATAGTCCAACAACTGTGCACCAACCTCAGGAAAGATGAATAATGCATTGGTTCTTTGACTTCAGAATGAATGCCTATATACAGGCAGGTGACAGATTAATGGAAAAACCTGAATAGATGAGTGGAGGTACGTAATGAATCCAGTTGCTTCACAGGGTATGAAGAGTCACTCATTGGTTTGTATGTACGTAGTATGAAAATTATGTAAAACAAATTCAGATATCACCTGGGCTGATATGTCGGATAGCGCTGTCCATCACCTCATTGAAACACCAAATGAGGGATTATCTTTTCGAGGAGGAAATGTGCATCCTTCAGTTTTAGAGACTGAGCTGTTCTGGCAGCTCATGGTGACCCAACACCTCACAGAAAACACTTTGTGTTCGTTTTCCATTTAAGTTGACACCTGTCTGTATATGAGCCATATAGCTACATGAATGTTTTTAGCAGAGAACATATTAAAATGAATGAATGAAAAGATAAACCTGCTTCGTCATCGGCAAGATTAGGCATGTCAAGGTCGGTCAGGGTGGATTCAGATCAGTGCGGACGTTCCATCATACTACTGATATTAACTGCGTGTGTTGGCTCTTTAGTCAGTATGTTTACTTGTGTGTCATATCCCTTGTAGTTCCGCTGTAGGTCAGACAAGTACACATATTATCACGTCAGGAAAATGTGCAACAGATTTGGTATCGCCTTCAATAAGTGATATATTCTATTAGTGTATCAGATTTATATATATTGGTCAATATATCCATATTTGTTTTTGCTTAAAAGAGGAAACAATTTCCAGCACCAGCTCGCATTTAAAGCAAGTGTTCATAGTGATTTGTGTTTTGAGGCTTTAGGAAGGATCATGTTGTTTGGTTTGGTTGCTGCCAAATCTCCTGGAGAATCGAGTTAATAAACGGCAGTGGCTTTTGAAAGGAACACTTGCTATTCTGTTTTCTCTATGTTTCACTCACTCACACACACACGCGCACACACAGAGACACAAACACACACACACGTATACCGATGTCCAATTGACCTCTGACACTCATACTGCTGATTTTGTGTTTTCTTCCAGAAACTGGCCAGGGAGGCAGAGCAGCTTCAGAAGGAGCACGAATGGCAAGACGGTGTGACGGTAAAGTAGGACACCTGCTCTTTTCCTTCCCTCCCAAGACGAGATCTTTCTTTGTTCGGTTTCTTTTCCAGAAAACTGTAACTGCCCATTCTGTTTTCCAATTTCCTATCAATTTAGCTCCTTTCCATGTTTTTTTACCGGTAACTGTTTAATGAAAATGTGATCAGCATCACAGGGACAATGTGGCGAGATTCAAGTAGAAAACAATAACACACCAACACCCTGCCTGTATGGACACACACAATATAGTTGCTTATTATTCTGGTTGTTCTGTTTTTGGTCTCCAGCTTTATTTAAGAGCTTCCTGCCCATTTTGTTTCACAGGGCACGGCAAGTTGAACATTGCATTTTCTTGCAGCTGACCTTTAAAGCACTAGATATCCGCTCTTGAAATCTAAAAAGGGAGAAAAGGGTTTTACTCTGGTTTGTGTATTTGTCTGTTTGTGAGTCTGTATGCTCCACTGATTCTCAAATTTGCAAACACTCAAATGCCCCACAAACACTCCTGCATACTGATGCTTATACCAGCACACACACTTACACACATGTATACAGCCATACCCAGCAGATACACATGCACATTCCCTACTGTCATATCCTCTGTCTCCAGGGAGACGAGCTCGCTGTCATGGTACACTTGCCACAAATGGATTTTTAACCCCTGCCTCCAGGGGGATATTTGAGAAAAGGCTTTAACTGATTTAAAACGAATAATTATGAGCCCTACTTCCCTGCAAAGTCCATTTTATTCATGGTTGCTTACACTCTGTTGCTGTAGTCTAAGGGTGGCTGGGCTGGGCTGCACACCTCCCTCCCTCCCTCGCTCCCTCCATGCTGGTCCGAGGGATGGAGCTGCAGTGCATTTGTCCCTTCATCTTCAGCCTGACGGGGGTTGATGCCTGCCTCTCCCTGCCCGACTCCAATGCACCTCAATCGGAAGTTTATCCATGCAGGAAGTGGAACCTGGGTCATAGTGGCCACACACAGCACACCTGTTCATAAGAAGGAGCGTCCAAAATGGCATATACCTCCTGAAGTGGAAAAGCCAGAGCTCTCTAATCCACCCGTTCCCGTTTTCCCTTCCTGTTTCCATCACTCTCTTTCTGTCCAGCCTCATCCCCACCTTTACCCCCTCCACCCCCAACACATTCATATACATTTTTTTCTTCTATAAATGTGTCTTAAATCAGGCATGAAAACAGTTGGAATATATCATATATTGTTGCAAATACTGCAAATGAATCCTAATGGTGCTCTCTATTAATAATGTATTGGAGCTGATTTCATTTGCCTTTATAATTAGGCCAGGTAATGAATCTCAGCGGGGGTGACTGCGAAACCATTTAAAAACTCTCACAAATAGTTGGGGGAGGGTGGAGAGGGGCAGATACGCCACATCCTTGAAAAAGATTTTTCCTGTTTGTAGATTTTGTGCTCTCCTAATTTCTCTTTGGGTGAACACTCTGCTGACTGACACTCTAATTAGATTAGGGCTGCATGCTCTTTGGGCATATTAGAAGAAATGTGTCGCATCTTAAACTAGCGGGTGGAGCAGTCTGTCAAATGAAGAAAAAAGGTGTTTATGCATGAGAGACGGTGCGTTTTGATAGAATTTCTGAGTGTGTGCGTGTGTGATCAGGGTGGATTGGAAAAGCATAATATGGTTGTCCTTGTCTGTTGGCGAGTGGATATTTTGTTTCTATGAGTTTATTTACGACAGGTTCTGTACCTGGCCCAGCCCATCTGCTTGCCTCGCCAAACTGATGACATCATAGAAACTCAATGACACGCCTGTTCCTCATAGCGGCTGCCATCACAGCTGTTACCACAGCAATGGGAAGACCTCACTCTTTTTGTCTGTCTCCCTATCTGACGCACACATTTGTATCTTCTCCTGGTGTAACTGCAGAGCCAGTTTTCTGACCATCCCGACTGCTGGACATTATGGATGTCAAAAATGTTGATCATAACAACCGTTGTTATGGTCGTTTAGGGTTTTAAATCCATTGAAATGAAATGATGTGTGAAATAGACTTTAAAGCGTTGGATTGCTGCTGATTTCTCAAGGTCAGGTGCCCATCCCTCTGTGACTCTCGACTATTGTGTTGGCAGCAGCCATCCCAAGGCGACACAGTCAATTCAGTGCTTTACAATTCTCAGAGGGACGAAGGAGAGCCAGCAACTTCTGAGCCAAATATCAGAACTCTTCTTTATTTTTTTATTAAAATGTAAATTTGCAGCCATAGAAAAAAGACCAATGAAACTCTTTGGAAGGCACCAGCATGCCGTATCGTTTTAGAATCAGGTCATGCAACAATCCAAGGTCCCTTTGACCTGATAGCTGCATATGTTTATATACAAGTGATTGGTGAGCGGTTGGAATGTTATGCATTAAAAACTGCATAATGCTTTTCCATAGAGAAACCCAGAATGCTTTTGGTGACATGCTACATCCTCGTTCAACGTCGTTGTTGAAACATCTTTCTGTCTTTAATCGATCATAGAAATGTCCAACTTTTGTGAGATATGTTCAGTACTTGTACAACACGTACAATAAAAATAACTGCAATGCACTGCTAGTGCGGAAACTCGTAGTTGGCTAATATAAAAAGGAATCAGACAAATTAAATCATGTTATTGTCCCTGAAAATATTCATTTGTCTCTTGCAGAATATTCCAGTGCATAGTAAAGAGCGAATAGTATTCACATTATATGTTTAAATATAGATGACTAAAAACCAAAAAAACTAATTCCCAGTCAGCCGAGACTCAAGGGACCGAGGTGGAGGAAGTTGCCAAGTTCTAGTCATGGGGGGGATTGTTGGCTCGAGATGTGCTCGATATGAAAAGTCCCCTTGTATAACTTCTGTTATGATTTGTCTCTAAATTAATCAAATTTGACTTCAATACCACTTGCTGTGCAGAAATGTTACTTCATGTTTACACTGTGCGCACAGATGTTTCATCACTGAGATCAACGTGGTGCAGCATCGGCACTTTTTTAGACAACCCAAATAAGTCCCGTTCTCATCTTATGAATTTATAATTCTTTCATTATGTCAGCCATTCATGTAGGATCGTGTCCATGGCGAGGCTTCCTAAATGTGCAGGTAGGCTAGCGGTGTTAGTTACTGGTATTCAGTATAAGTACTTCCTATATGAATATTTCCAATCAGAGGCTCCATCATGAACTGAATACTTTCAGCAATCAAGGACAAATCGGAAGTCTGACTGTTAATTTGACAGATTAGCAGCATTTGCTCGGAGCGTTACACATTGAAGTTATATTACAGATTGCTGTATCTCGCACATACAGTATAGAAAAGCATGATTTCTATTGAACTATTGATTTCCTTCAAGCGAATGTAGAACATGTGACGAAGACACGATGTAAAGAAAATATACGTCAAAAATTAACCATAAAACTGTTGAAATTTATCCCCAGGTCAGCATGATTTACTTTTAAAGTAATGATACGGGGCGGCATATATTATTAGCTTCATTCTCATTGTGTCCTTTGTTAAACAGCTCATCCACATTCATATACATTAACGCAGATGATGACCACTGTCACAGCCGAAGGAGGATTGACGCAAAGTGCAGCACATTGGAACAGAGACACAAGATTGGATGAGAGAAAGGACAGAGATTGTGCAGATTGAAGGAAGACATGTACTTTCCATCAGATTGTGATGTGGCAGCTGCTGTACGTTTGAAATGCATTAGTGCTAATAGCTGTGCCATTAGGGGAGAGAGAGGCACTCTGTTGATGGGTTGCCATGATGAAACCAGGGAGATAGGGCTGACAAAAAGAGGTACGGGAGGAGAGAGGTGTAAGTGAGAAAGCAAGTGAGTGAGGGAAGAAGGTATGAGACAAAGAAAACTGGAAACAGAGATGGAGCCATCTTCCAGGCCATTTACCGCAATCATCGCTCTCTAATCAATCAAGCCTTTCATCATAGGACAACACGATCTCTCGTTTTCTTTCTCATCTTCCCTCCCTGCCTCTCTCTCTCTCTGTCCTCATCTTCACACAGCCACCCTCTTTCATACATAACACAGTACTATTCATGAGACTCCTGTCTTACCCTCACATTAGTAATTTCATCTATATCTTTAATGGTACCAAATATCCATACAGTGCTTAACTGATGTTGTTTCCCCCGGAGATGCTATTTCTATTAACAGGCAACTTTAATTAATTCTTTAGATTACACAAACAGGAAGGCGATCGTGGACAAGAAATAAACTGAAGAAGACCGATACGAAGTATTTTTAACACAAAGCTGACAGTCATGTCGTTTACTGTGAATTAAGCACTGTAAATGTCATATACCTTAGTGGAGATCAATGGAGTCAATCAA
>CAAKHC010006793.1:13898-34924 GCA_901007825.1 Macroramphosus scolopax
TTTTTTTCCCACTTCCTTATGGCTACGAGACATTGCTCGCAGCCTGCCGAGCATTTAATGGAACTCATAAACAGTGTTATCACTGAATCCTGAGCCATGCAAAGGACTTCCATCTGTTTGCTACTGGAAGGGAAAGAAACGAGGAGGGGCTACACGGAGAGACATTTAAACACGGTGTTCAGTTTACAGTCTATTCCCCATCAAGTATGTCGGATGGTGTGGGGGTCTCAGTGGAGCTTTATTCAACAATGAGATGCATCTGTAATAGATTATAATATGCATATTGTTAAAAGGGAAAGCAGGTTATTTTGCACTGGAGTTGTGTGTGTGGATCAAGCTGCTATTAATCAATTTATATTGTATTTATATAATCTCCCATTTTAACCAAAGCTTCCCCCGACCCTGAACCCTCCAGTCCATGTGTCTTTCTACCACCTGCTGCTCGACTAGAGTTTTGATCAGGCTTTCGGTTGCTGTGGTGATCCAACAGTAGGGTGATTTCAGCTTCTTGATTGCAGACCAGTGTTATTTGTTTAAGTGGTGCTCTCCACTCACCGGAGAAATGTCCATCTCTCTCCGTTCTCTCCCTGCTTTGGCTCTTCCACCTCTCCCTCTGTGTTTTTTTTTTTTTTTGACATTTTAACGCTAATTCTCTGCCGCTTCAAGAGAGAACCTCTTGAAAACCCCTTAATGTTCTACAGGGACAATGGCGAAGTCTAAGATTACTCAGAATGGCACTGAAGTATGGAGAAAGGTAATGACAAACGCTAGGATAAAAAAAAAAAAGGAAATGGAAAAAGAAATATCCATGCATGTAAGTAAGGCTTCAGTGAGGGTTTGACCAACTGTGATGCAGCGTGGTAGCCAGAAGGGAAAGCTAGGAGAGGGGCCCCCATGTCTAAATCCCACTGATCGATCCTCCTGCCTCACAGGAAATGACAATCAATAGTCAGTGAAATCTAGCAAACCTTCTGCAGACCTCGATTTTCCCATTTCAACACACGGCCAACACCCATGAAATGCTATTTTTAAAGAGGTCAACCTTCTGCAGAAAGCAGAGTCTTGGAAAGACAAATAAAAAATGAACTGACGTCGGTCACTGTATCAGGACATCGTTTGTTTGAAGAATGTATCACTGTTGATGTGCTAAATGACGTACAGCCTCTAGAGCAGAAATAATCAGTCAACACATTAATTGGTGGATTAACAGAAAATGTGTCAATATTTGAGGGACATTTCGTCTTTATTTGTGGGGAGACAATAGAGCTGGCAGGAAACTAGGGGAGGAAGAGAGGCCAAAAAGAGGAAGTTGCGACTCCATGGTTTGTGTCTTACACGAACAGGACGGTGGGTCAATACATTTAAACAATCGATTCATCATTCAATCAATGATGAACAAAGACTCAAGGACACTGTGACCTCATCAAACATGTTTTTGGCCATAACTCAAAATGAAATGATTACATTTTACACTAATGTCCAATAAAAGCGACGACATTTTATATCCAAAAGGTCAGAAGTTCAGAAACACAGTGAATGTTTGAATGCACGACCACCGTCATCAGAACATAACATGCTCTTCATCCCTCCAGTAGAACTCCAGAGACTTAAAAATAAAACATCTGCCGAGACCCCCGAAGCTTAAGACTCAGTATTTGGATTTACCAATAATTTGTCAACAGCTTTTGTGTTTTGGTCTCTGCACAGACATGGATGTAAACTGTAACTTGATCCGGTAGGCAGAGGCACACGACCATGAGGTAATTCTAGCTGGAATCGTCTCCCACTGGCTACGCTGTGGCCGAGGAGAATTACCTTCTCGGGTATGATTGGTGTGTTTCTGTCCCTGCTGTCCTTGGAGTCTGTCTGCAGATGTATTAAAGCAGGCTGCCATTTGCCTTCCGCATGTGAGGGACAGCGAGGCATCTGATGAAATTACGGGGTCGAAAATAACAGGTTTCTTTTTGCCCATGCTGATTGTTGATTGGCCACTCCGAGCCAGCCTGTAAAGAGGGGGCGTTGACTTTTCAGGACTCGATGGACTAGCAGTGGTAAAATGAGTGAAAAACATGATAGAAATGAAATGATGTATTCAACCCTCCACCAAAATGGAACCTGAGGACATTTGGTTCAGATAAGTGGAGCTCTGGTTTCATTCTAAGCTGCAGTGTGATTGGACAGTGGGATCCAGTCCCACCAGTTTGTTTGTGATTTGCCACCACAGCTACGAATCCAATAAAATGATAAATGCGGATAATAGCATTTTCTTTATGTAATCTCACTGGATTCCAATGATAGCGTTAATATTGGCACGGCCCGTTTATCTTATTTGTCTTTATTTTGTGTTACAGCACCTTTATTCCCGCCTTTCCTCTGATGATGAGATTGGGCGCTTGTTTGGGAGGTGTTGGCATGCGTGTGTCATGTTGGATAGGCTTTTTATCTGGCACTGTGTCCATGCAGTGTGGTGATGCTATCAGTGTTAAAACCTGCTCCTCAATTGAGCCCTGTCAGCCAACAATGGAGAGCAGCATTACCCAGAGTGCAGCAGGACAAAGCCCTCTTTCCTTATCGCGGGATTGGAATATTCACAGACTGATTTAACTGCTTTTACGAAGGGGTAGTGTCAGGCTCTGAACGATAAAGACAGCAGAGCTGGGAGAACAAGAGGGAGAGAAAGAAGAGAAAATATTATTCTGTAACCTGCAGGATGTTTACGAAGAGAGATTTGGAGAGAAGAAAAACAGATACTTTGGCAAAATTGGGGGCATGAAACATAACTGCCGTGCGTATCCTTAATATGTCTTAAATTATGTATCTTTAATTTCCGAAAAATCAAAAGACTGCTCTTTGCCTCAGTCGTTCTCCTTTTCTTCTCTCTGTCTCTTGGTTCGCTGCCCATCTTTGTGAGAGTCTTTGAAGGTGGTGTGCAGTCGGAGACATGGTGCTCTGTCTGGAGAGGAGCAAGACATTGATGAGATATGCTCGGAGAATGTCATTCACTTTGCTGAATTTGCACTGTGTATTGGAGCTTTAATCTGGGGGCACATTTGTTTATTGGCATACAAATGAACATCTGCATGTTGCTATGCTTGGACACCATGGTCTCAGCAGCTCCCTAATCGCTTAAAAGCCTGGAGACGCCCAGCTTGCCAAATATGAGAGGGAGAGAGAGCGAGAGAGAGAGAGAGACAGCCGCGCCCAAGGCCTCCGTTATGCACTCCTTTATCCGAGTTTCTCTCTAGCTCAATAGCGCTCTGCCTCACTCCCCCTTTCTGTCTTCCAGGCCAACAGTTTAATTCCCAGTTTGCTGGTTGACTCTTTATTGAGTTGACATTATAAAGAGGCAGTTTGGTAACCTTCAGTGGTTAAATGAATTTTCAGACCAGACACCTCAAACAACATGTCCACATTAATTACCTCCTCAAAGGAGATGATTGCCTCCACTTGTTTATCCGTCCTGTCTGTGTGTCGATTAGCAGGAATATGCAAAAACTATCTGGTCTATTTTCATTAGATTGTATGTATGTGTGGAATGTTGGCAAAGCAAGAGCTCGTTAGGACCAACCATAATACTGGTTTTGTTTGAGAGCAGTGCTGTCCAGGTTCTCCATTAAATCCAAAGATCAATTTAACTATTAATAAAGAGATTTTTAGTCCGTACGCTATGTTTTTTTGAATTTCTTTGAACAAGATAAGATCGCACCTATAAAAGAAAAGATTAACTTTCGCTAACTTAAATTGGCACCAGCAAAGAGGTTTTGATGTTTTATTCCCAGATCCAAGCAGTTAAAGAGCTTTTAGATCTTATTCAAAGTTTCTACATCTGATGATTCATTTCCATGTTTTAAAATCAAACTTCCTGAGTTCGACCTTTTCACACTCGTGCAAAAAAAATAACACCATCAGCTTGTGATCATGTTGTTATTTCCCTTTGACGTCTCTTCGTTGTACCGGTGCCCGTGAGTACGTATTTCCTTTTACATATCATTCTGCGGCTGAAATTGCATGTCACTCATTTTTTACTTTACATATATAAATTCGAATGCATCCGCGAGCGCTCTGCGCAGCAGTGTGTGTGTGCGCAGCCCGGAGGATTGTATTCAGGAGAGGTCACACCAGCTAATAGTGCCAAGTGTTTATCTAGTCGGAATGTTTGAGTTTCATACCCTTTGACACGGAGAGATGGGATACAAGACACTGTGGAAATGTAGAGACAGAGGGAGAGATAGATAGAGACAAGAGGAGAGATTGGAGAGGAGGAGATAATATAAGGACTTAGAATGTATATTTCCATTACAGGTCTGCTTCAAACTTTACTTGAATCTTTCTGCAGCCAAATCTTATTGTTTTCCCCTTTTTATTCTGGTTGCATTCTCACACTAACTGAGCAGAGTGTGTGTGTGTGGCTCATGGCCTGATATGCGTGGGTTAATGAAGAGCAGTAAATTGAAATCCTTTATTGTGTTTGATATAATGTCAGCTTCCATTAGGGAAACCGGTGGTAGGAATGATTGCGAGACTATCGGGGGGCCAGGAGAGAGAGAGAGGTGTGTTCGTGTGAGAAAGACGGTTTGTGTGTGTTTCTGCATGCATGTGTGCACACCCCAGGGCGCGGCGGAGGCACAGAGTGTGTTCTGTAATTATAAAATCATTAGCAGGTGTCCAGAGGAGATATGAATATGACTGTAATCTGTCCGCACCCATGATGGAGCACTTGTCACTCTGAAATGTCAGCCTGTCTCCGTCAGCCCGTTGAGACAACCCAGATTTAAATTCAAAAGATTTTGTCCCAGCGAACAAACTCAAGTACCCTCTACATACGGCAGCCTTTGGTATGTACCAGTCATTTTTCTGCCCTTGACCCTTCACATATTATATATAACTGTTGTCTTTAAAGGAAAAGGAAGAAGACATTAAAATAACACATTTTGAAACCTCTGTTTGCAAAAAAAAACCCTCAAACAGTCAGACATACTGACAGCAAACCAACAAAGGATAGGCAGGCATATAACTGGTCAGACATACAAACAGGCAGGCTTTGTAGTCCTGGCAAGGAGACAAAGTCACACTCTAATCTAATCTACCATAGAGGGGTTTCTATAGCAACAGTAGGCATCTTACCTACGCGCTGCTGCTTTGGCAGAAATCTGAAATTGGCGAGAGGAGACTGGTATTGAGGATAGAGAGATTGTGAAAGATGAAGATAAGACAGGGCAGGGGGGGGGGGGGGGCAGGATAGATGGGGTAAAGGGAGGAGAGAGGAAGCAGATCGAGATAAGGGTGACTAGAGGGTGGAGGGGAGGGGAGGAAATGAGCAGAGAAAGATTGATGTAAGGGAGGGCTGGAGAGGGCTGGAGATCATCACCTGACCTCAGTGTTTGCCTCCTTGTTTGGAATTTGTTGGTCCACTCAGCATGATAGATTTAATTTACTGATATCACTTTGTGTCAATGGGAATTTCTCAGACTTTGTGTGTTTTTCGTGTCTACATCTGATGTGTGAGTGTCCACGCTCACCCTCGTACGTGCACGCGCTGTGGGTGTACGTGGATACGGTTCACGCAAGCATGCGGTAATGTGTTCGATGTGTGTGCGTGTGCACCAGCGGGGTGCACCGGGCTTGGAGAATAATAATTACCGCCTTGGTGTTGTATCAAATGTGTGTTTAACCCAGACCCTGAGCCCAATGAGACCTGTGACCAGCCGCAGCAGATGGCCATGCTTCCCTGAAGGGAACTCAGAGGGTCATGGTAGCCCAGAACTTGTCCACACGGAACCACCTCCTCTTTGTGTTTGTGTTTGTGTGCTCCGTGTGCAGTTTAAGACAAACAGTGTTGCAGTCATGAGTATAATTGGTGTAATAACAGGTTTATGCAGTCATGGAAAACCTGGAAAAAGCCATGGAATTCGAAAATAGCAATTTCCAGTCCTGGAAAAGTTTTGAAAAAGTCAAATTTTCTTCACCATTACTTGAACATTAAAGTATACGTGCATCAAGTGCAATGGACAGAGAACAATGTATATTGTTTAATGTAAATGTACTTACATTTCTTATTACTGTTATTTTTCTTATTTCGATATTTACCATGTGAGTAGAGAAGGGTGTCTACCGGTAGAGATTCGTTAATACTCTATCTCGCTACGTTTGGAGCTTCAGAAAATAAGTGATTATTCCCACATGATTGCGCAAATCCTCAAGGTCACATAATATGGGCAAACATGGACAGGGAGTGCTGCATCATGATATAAACGGTTAATGTGACATGAAATTACATATACAGTGAAGATAATGGCCGCCCGACTTTAAGTGGTGATTACTGATCACTCTGCAGGTTGAGCAGGAATGAGATGAGCTATAGGTGCAGGGTAATGATGCTCTAGCGTAACACAGCTGCCCAGCTGTGTCAATATACACAATACCTATTATTATGTATATATGTATATACTATTACATAGTATAGATGGTTTACGAATAAAAAGAAAAAAAAAACAAATGGCCTCCAGCTTCAATTCTAATTTGGATCTTCTCTCATTTGGACTTTTGATGAAGGTAGTTAGTAGTGCTGTTAAACAATGCAGTTTGAATTTGCAATTGAATTCAGTAGAATATTATTTTAAATTTTGTCCATGCTCATCAAAACATTCCGTCATTCCCTTTGTCTGCTTTCAGTTATTACTTTTTTTCTGTAATCCATCACCTGTCTATATTATATATTATTTGCATTGAAGAGCAGTAATAAGGGATAAGTGCCAGGGAACTACAGTGTTGGACTCCTTACTAAAGTCTCCCTTCTGTAGTGTGTGATATATATTTTTGGAGCTTATTCTTTGAATAAAACTGCTGGACAAACTGGTGTTAATTTACAGAAGCAGTCCTGAATAATGAGTTGTAATCCCACAGTAGTGAGAGTAAACTCTTTAGAACCGAGGGACCAGTCTGAGCAGGACTGGGCTGCCGATCAATCCTGCTGGCAGACACAACAACACTGTTGCTCTGGCACAGTCTCTCTCTCTCGCTCCCTCTTTCAGTCACTTTCTGGCCTCTCTCTGCAACGGCACATGCTATTTTTAGCTCGGGCTGCCTTCTCCCCACTGCACCCATCGCCCCCTCCACCCATCTTTCTCCTCTGAATTCATCACTTCATATCGCCCCAACCTCAGCCTCCATAACCCTCCAACTTAACCCAATGTACTCCCTGAGTGATCCGTTCTGATCCCTCCACTCAGCTCCTTTCCTTCCTTCCTCCTGCCTGATCTCTCTCTGGTGAGGCAGCGGGGTGCTGGTAAGTTGAGAAGATGTGTTAGTGGGGGAGATCCTGCTCCTCCTCTATCTTGTCTACTTTCATTTCCCAAAGACACAGGCTGCATCAAGGCTGGTCGGCCCCGTGTCTAGTATCAGTGTGACTCAGGATCATACTGTGTTCCTCTGGTGAGTTGTTAGAGACTGATCTGAGCTGATGACCGACTCTGATTAGCACTGGAGGAATGCCAAAGAGCTGGCTGTGGTGTGTAGAGTGACTCTCCTTCTGTTGGCTCCTGAGAAAAAGATGGGGGGCGACAAAGAATGAGAGTGCATGCACATATAGGTGTGTGCATGTTTGTGTTTTTGTACGAGAACAAACGCAGAGAATACGTGTCTGACACAGCAGGAAATAGTTGAGAACAGACAAGAGCAAAATGGTGAACTCAAGCAAGAGACAAACCATAATAGAGAGAAAATTAGCCAGATTGAACAAGACAGACTTAGCAGACTTTCTCACTCTCAGCCAGTCTCTCATCAGACCATGACCGCAGCTCTTCCAGTGAGGGCGAGTCAGTCACTCCGGTGCCCTTGAGAACACGTCCTCGGCCAGCCTCCTCATGATAATGAGGCAGGCCCCACGGACGCTGCTCGCTGCACGCAGCCCCTGCCCGCCCTCACTTCTGCTTCAATGGGAGATAAGGACACCAGTTCAGAGGAGAAGAGGATGGCATGCAGGCGAGCAGCCCGGCTATAGTGACTTAGTTCACTCTTTACTACATTCCTTTTCTATTTTCTGTTTCTATTTTTCCTTTGAGAGCTGTTTGCCTGGATTGAAAACATAACCAGCTGTTGTTGATAAGACTCACAGAGTTATTTTTTCAGTTTAATTCTCACTTCGCTTCATGTGCATCTGAGTTCATATCGCACAAAATTACGTTTTGAACAGTTTTTTTCCACAACACTTGAAAATGTTCCTACGGTGTTTTAAACATGCGTTTAAACAAGTTTGAACATGTTCTCCGCATACATCGCACCTCCACAGCAAAAGCATTGCTCGGATGCATTTACATCCCTGGAAAATCTCAGCGGCTATCTGCTCACATTCCCATGACTGTCATTCCACATCACACTACTCTTCCTGTGTTCTGTGATGCTGATTATATTCTCATGCTTCACGGTGTGATTGAATATAACCACAACTCTCTCTAGCTTACCACCGCGAAAAAGTCGGGGCTGATATAGGCACTGCTATATCTTCTCTCATCACCTGTCTTTTCGCTTTTCTTTTCTGCACAGGAGAATGCCATTTCATACTACGATTCCAAAGCGGATTCAGACTATGTGAGTACAGTATGGACTGCTCCTCCTCTCCTGCCTTGCCTTCTGCCTGCCTTAAACCCCAAATCTGACCCACACTACTTTCCATCCCCGCCACCCTTTCCTGCAACTCCAACCCGCCCCTCCCTGGCCTCCTCGGTGTTGATGCCCACACTCCCGTCACAGGCCCATGGGCTGTCTGTGTATGTTAGTGAGCTGACACTGCTTTATGGTGAGTTAGTGTGACAGAGCGGCGACAGGCCGATGTGCATGTGACAGTGACTTCAGCTGTCCTCCCCCAGTCTAATTTCTCTCCTCAACCTCCCCTGGATACTAACTGACCTGACCTGCAGGGGCTGTCAGACCTCTTTGCTCATCAAGACACCTCCAACTAAACCAGGAGTTATACCGCGCATTCATACGCCAAGACACCATCTCCACCACGAGCATCATTAATACTAAAGAACTTAACATTCAAAGAAAGCTCTGCAGGCTGCGTGTTATAGTTTCCTCCAGACAAGCTATGCAAGTAATTGGTGTTTGGTCTCACCCCGCCGCTACTCCGGCTGCAGCCTGCAGATCCTCCTCAGAATAGGGCAACCTTGGAGCCAGCGCCTGCTGATTGATTAAGTTTCCAGGAGGAGTGGAAGAAGCCCCCTAGATCACCAAAGAACAAAAAGACGGGTAGAGAGTGAGACAGAGAGAAAAGAGAGAAACGAGTTGGGAAGGAAGGCGGCGAGGCAATAAATCATGGTGTGATTTTCTCTTTGTGCACGCCAATCCTGTGATTAATGACACAACACTTTAGGGCCTGTCAGACCATCTAATTGGAGAACATCCGTCATCATTAACATGGCACACTGAGGGCGAGCCAGTGACACACCCATGACCCCTACTTCAGCAACCCCACAACCACCCAAAGACAGCAGTGGAGGTCACGCAGAGGATGTCCCTCATCCTTGCGACCCCAGCCGGCGTCGCCCACCGGTACTCCCCTATCTGAATCTTGAGTCCTCCCACGATGACCCTTTTCAATTAAAGCCCTCCTGGTGCAGTCAAAACGCTGTAATTTTAGGGAGGTATGATTAAAATTAAGTTTTATGTGATCATTGGGCCGTCTTATCCAAGCTTCTCTACTCCCCGTCCTCTACACGCCGTTAATTCCTCCTCATGTCATTGTGCACTTCATAGAAAAAGTGAATGTGATAATTATTTTACGTCAAAATAGCCGATCAGCATCTTTTGCTGTTTATTTTATTGTGCAGAGTGAAGAGCATGTTTTGGTAAATGTACTTCATTTATAGAGCTCTTTCCTGCCTTAACCGTACTCATAGCTCTTTACAATATTGCCTCCCACTCACTTGACACATTGCTGCGGAGCAGCCATGAAAGGCGTTGGCCTCCTCATTGGGAACATCTCGTGGTTCAGAGATTAGTAGACGAGCTACTCTACCTCCTGCAGGGCCCAATGATCTACAGAAAACATCAACTCTATCAACACGTAATATAATGGAATTTGAACTGTGCTGTGTTAATACAGCATGATTTGCTGCCTGCTGAGCTGTATCAATGATGGAGCTTAGCTTAGCACACATGTCTAAGAGATCCTCTGAGACAGCGAAAGGTCATATAACACATATAAAGCAACGCTGCCGTTGACAGTCGGTTGCCCAGGGACAATCCAGGTTCTGGTTGTAAGTAAAAAGTAAGTCAAAATACATTTATAAATTGCCTGATACTAAAGTCTAACGAGGAATCAATTTAGGCTGCCTTGCTTACGATACACCAGCAAAAACCCTCAAACTATAGGAATACTTTCTTTGATTTATAGGTACACTGTTGAGTAACATATAATTCATTCAACCTCCACATGATTGGAGATTATTTCTGAAAATCGGTTCTTTATTATACACAGACTTGAATGTCTTGAAAAACATGCTGTTCTGAACCGTTAAGTTGCTGCAAGTTGAACAAACTTACGTACTTTCAAGTCGTATTGGCCGTCGGGTAAAATACATTTATTTTCTGCAGAAAAAGACAATATCAGCCCCCAGATGCCTCTTTCTACATTCGATTATAGAATAAGCTTCAGCAGAGAGCAGACGAAGCTCCCGGAGGAAAAAAACAAACATTATTTGGTCTAAATGATCACACTTTCACTGCAGCACTTAGTTTTTTATCAGTCTGCTAGAAATCAACCTGATATTGAGATGTTCCTACGTAGTAATTTATTTCGATGACAGCTGCCAAAAATAAAACATTGTTACATGTCTATTTATTGCAAAACATTACAGGTTAAAAATGTTGAAACAAATATTGCACAAAGAGGAGAGTCTTCCTCTCCAACACACACACCAGCACAGACACACACACGGGGTCATAAGTGACATATATCAAGTTAGCCCTGGTTAGTTGAAGGCAGGAATGAAAGAATCTTCAAAATGTCATCTCTGGCCTCTTCAGCCATTAATTAATCCTTGAGAACGGGGAGATAAAATTAACAAATTGGGTAATGAATCGAGCAAAACAGGTGGTGGTGGGTTGAAGAAAATTAACCAATCAGTCTTTCCTGCGTGGATTTATTCAGCTCCTAATTAGATGCTGCCTTGGTTAATTATGATTGGGCTCTTCTGAAGAAAGAAAGAAAGAAAAAAAAAACACCCTCCCTGCTCGACATTGACAGAGTTAGTGTCAGGCTGCATGATCAACAAACACCTCGACTTCACAGTTGGTGCTGTTGAAAAGCACTAACATCCCAAACCTAATCAGCTGTGTTATTAACGGAGAGACAAGCTGTGAATTCTCCAACCCTTAGATTTTACTACTTCACAGTTAACAGTGTGTCAGGAAATCCAGCGTTCGTGGAGGTTGATGATGAATGCAGCAGTAAGTCTTCTCTACTGTAACAGCTTTTTGGACCAAAGCTCCGTCTGCAACAGCAATATCAAACATTCTCTCCTAAAAGAACTTGTCACTGCCGGCAATCACAGTTAACAGCACTTAATACAGATTTATTTACTCTCATGCAATTGCAGTATTTTACTGCAGTGGTGTTAGAACAAATGTAAAGATGGAAATTTGAAATTTAAATGTTGTCAGGAGTATTTCAGGAGGAAAGTCGTGCCTTATTTGCAGCCAGGCAGACGAAGGTCTTAATACTAAAATCTTTCCCGACAGGTTCAAGACTGAAACTAATAAAAAATAAATCATGCCTTTATATTTTCTTTATTATAAGGATACCCAACGTCTTTTTTGGGGAGATGTAAACAACTTGTGTCAGCTGACATCATACATCTCTACTACAACTGTCTAAAACCGTTAACGGTCGAGGGGCTCCTCTGCCTCAGCACTCCATCCTGACCTGTCTTTAAACCTCAGTTATAAGTCTTTCAGAAAACTTAAATATGAGTAAGGCCAGTTCTTGCCCCAAAACCCATCGCTCATCTAGATTAACTTGCTTTTGAAGTAAGATTACCAGGAACTTTAATCAGACTCCTAAAGTTTCTAGGTCACTCTGGTTTGTGACAAAGAGAACACAGATTACGCACCAGACAGGCAGAATGAACAATCCAGCTGCGACACTCCGCCTCCTTCACTGGCAGTGAACTGACAATTCTTCACATTTGAGTGGAAGTGTTTGTCTCACCTTAAGATAATTAACATACGCTATTACAGACTGCTCAGATTTTGATTCAAGAAAAAGATAAAATTGGGTTTACGAGTTCGACAAAGCCAAACCATTAGTCATAATTAGGAATCAGTTATTTCATAACTAATTGAAATCTCTGTCCACCCAGTGCCTTTCCACCTCCTCTAACCTTCTTATTTCTTGTCATATGTTGCACTAAGACGTTACAAGAGTTGCAGAATCTTCTCTTGTGGTCGTCTCTGTCACTGCACTGTATCGCTCTCTTTCCTGAACTTTCCATGGAGTTCAGCTCAGCTTTCCCCCGGCTGGTCCTGTCCTTGTAATTGCATTTTAATAGTCAATTAAAATTGGCCCATCAATCAATTTCTGCCATGGATGTGGAGTTTTGATTTAATGCCGCCAAAAACAACATTTTTTTTTTCATGTCAGAACCAATTAGCCAATGCGGCTATATTAAAAAATGAAGCAGTTGCACTCAACAAAGATTTATTTAAGTGGAAATCAGTTTTTTTCGATATCCGGATGCTTGAGGAATAACCTGAGAGGTGAGTTTTGTTATGTGAACATTTGATCAAATATGGATAATAAAGGAGGACTAATAAAGGAAGGATGATAGAAACATGATGACGGACTGTGCTGAGGGCCACTTTGATGCAGGAGCACAAAAATAAGGAAATTGTGCTTCGGTAACAAAGATGCAACCATGAACTCCTACAGTTTCGTTTATGAATGTTGATCTTCAGATGCGACCGGCTGTGGTATTTGCTGTTTTCTCAGAATGCAGCGTGTTAGCGAGCACTGCAAAGGGAAGAAACTCAAATCAGATCAAAAAAAAAATAAGCTACTAGAGAGCTGCTGCCATTTTTTTTTTATATCTCACAATCACTTCCTCCTGTGGGAACAGGCACAGATTTTACCCCATTGATAACTTATCAAGATAAAAAGCTTAAATGTCACTTTTCCTTTTTCATGAGACTTTCTTTGATATCTGACAGTTTTCTAATACAAAATAGGTGTCAGGCTTTTCTCACAATGTACAATAGTCCAACTGCGGAATCGAAAAAAAAAGGAAAGATATTCCAAAGATCCAGTATTTCCATGTTTTTGTGCGAGACCATGACAGGTGACCGAGAAGAGACTGGAGACGGTGAGACGTTCCATTTTGAAATGTGTTATTATTCAAACGACGGTGGTAAGTGGTGTTGGTTGCTGGTTATTATTGGGGTTAATTAGTGTAGTACCTCGTGTGTGTCTGCTAGTCGTCTTGGTTACTAATGAGTCTCTGTTTGGTGTCGCCCTGATACCTGCTGCTGTTTTGTGATGAGAGGAGCAGAAGCACCTGAAAGCAGACAAAAGGCAGAATATTTGCTATTTTTGTACTCAACATAATCTGAATGTTGTTTTATGTGAGTCAGAAGAGAGCAGGAGACAAAGAGAAGGTTTTTGCACAGTAAAGTATAAGTGCCAGGGCCACAGATGGGCCCCGGGAAGCTGGGCGAAGACCAAACGCAGTATTATATTTACACATTTCCCTGTTGTCTCTGTCAAATCATTATTTGAATGCTTACTCCGGTTTTTTGTGTGCGTGTGCATGTGTTTGTCTTCAGACAGAGGATGGGGAAGAGGAAAACCCGCTTGAGAGCTCGTTGTCTTTGGAGCTCGAGTTTGTGGACGATCCCAATTTTAAAAACAAGGTCAACTACTCTTCCAGCGCGGTCCAGATTCCTACAGACATATACAAGGGCTGTAAGTATAACAAGTACACGTCACACTTCTCTTTGTTGCTCTGTTTGTTGTTTGTCATAATTAAGAGCACAAACCTACTGCAGAGCTGCCTCATGACATCTGCCCAGTGTACTCATACCGCATGTCATTGAGGTGGACAAAAATATGCATATTTAAGCCTATTTCTACACAGGCAATGTTTTTTACATTCCTGCAACGAACATTACAACAAGTCGTTAGCACTGACTTCACAAACAGGATGTGATGGATGAGGATTGGAACAGAGAGCCGGTTCCAAATTGTCTCATCCATCGAAAAACCTTTGTCACCAAGCTTATCAATTCCTCTAATCGATGCCAGCATGTATCTGACACTCTAACCACAAGTGCTATTGCCGCTTGCCGATCGAGCAACTTTATGTGTTAAAATACAATCAGCAGGCGGGTTTAGCCGTTTCTGATTTGACTAAGAAAAAGACATTTATTGAATCAATGCTGCTGCACTCAACCTGCTCGTGGTGAAACCTTCTGCATCGTTTGATTCTTTGCTGTCGCAAGCAAGCAGTACAATTATAAATAGAAGATGGTGAATACAGTATTTTGATCCTGGGAGAGACTGATGGTACTATCAGCAGTTTCACCTGCATCATGTAAGTTCCTGAACATCCACAGCCAGACGACTGGGCAGCGAATTAATGACAGTCCTCTCTTTTGACTTAACCTCCACCCTTTCTGAGTGCTAGCTCCGTCTCTTTCTCCTTTTATTTCCGCCAGCACTTTAGCACTCTAACATGATTCTAGATGACAAACGCCTGCTCACAACAGTATCGTATTTTGTTCCTGTGTAGCCACGGGCTCCCTGCCTGGCACCATACTGCCCTGCGGACATATCATCCCCCCCCCATTACTCTGCAGCTGCCAAATGAACAAAAGGGTACACATGTACTTTACAGGATTGTGATTTCGCTTGGCATGTTCCCACTGTTATCCACCTTTCACCTTTTGGAAACTCCACTGCCATTTTAACGATTTAAAAAACTGGAGCATGTGCAGACAGAAGCTTTTTATTTATTGTCTATCTTGTTGCCTTTGTTGTTGAGCGGGCAATGCATGGCACCTGTCTGTAACGATGCCCCCCAGCTGTGTCTCAGACCCATCTTGTCAGAATTAGACCCTCTTGGTTCAGGAGGACATGTCAAAGGCCACGGCTATCTCACAATAGAGCAATCAGGCCTACACATTGTTCCCAGAGCCATTTTCGTGCCAGCTCTGGATCGGCTGTCTGAAGATATGAGTCAGAGAATAAAAGCCTCTTGATTGAGCCTGGTGGTGACGAGACGAGTACAGTTGTTCAGTGCACGGAATTGTTTTTTTTTCTTACTTGTGTTCTCTGGAACATGTTTATTATCGATGTAGTTTAGTTTGCTCCCATTGAGCTGTGTGCTGTGCTGAGATTACAATTTGCAGAATATGTGCCAACTCCATTATGAACATGCTGTGTTTTAATCGCTGTTGATAAATAAGTAGTCATGAAAAACATGTTGCTGCCTAAAATGTATAGTAAAGATGCCTTGCCCCCGAACCAAATGTCCCGGGCGCAAATGCGGCTTTTACAAACGAATCCCAACAAACTGTATCCGCTGCATTTCGCCGATCCTCTGGGGATCAATGGAAAGCCACAGTGCAGCGCCCCGGGACCACCTCCAGTTCCAGTGTCGTGGTCAGGGGCACTGACAGGAGTATTAACTTCCAAACTTCTTTGATGGATATCGGGAGCACCCGAGCAAAACCACACCTGGACACAGAATCAACACAGAGACCACTGTGAGGCATCAGTGCTAACAACCGAACCGCTGTGCCGTCCAGTTCTCAGTATAAACTTAATGAAAAACGAGGTCGAGCAAAAAAACGTCAACAGCATCGAACTTGTATTGCATTAGTACGAAGCAATAAGACAACCAGATTAGCACAGTGATATATTAAATAAATGTAAAAAATATACAGCAAAGCAACGAGTGTCTGTCTGACAGGTTGTGTGCAATTCAACTTTGAGTGGAAGGTGGCAACTAAGGTCAACTAAGGTCAACTAAGGTCAGCTAAGGTCAACTAAGGTCAGCTAAGGTCAGCTAAGGTCAGCCTCTCTGCTAGGTTTTCTTATTTGGTGTTTATTGCCGGTCGGCAAACCAGCTTAGAGATGGATTACTGCCACCAAACGGACTGGAGTCCCCACAGACTCATTACGTTTCATGATATCCCACTCGGGACTGGCCGCTAAGTCAGGTGCAACACCAAAGTCAACATACTGGTTTGGTGTTTGGCCTTGTATTGAACCAGTTTGAACGTGTTACACAGACCCGACCCCATCAGTGTTATTTGTTAAAGAGAACAGTTGGAAATGGATTACTATTTGTACATTGTGGGATCATACAGGGAGAGAATTTCTAAGGAAACTAATGTGGGTGGATTGTTGTCCTCTGGGTCTGCAGAGGTCTGGATCTACAGCACAACTGTGGGTTAAGGATTAGCCGAAAAGAAGCAGCGCGAGTGGGCAGATTCAGTTCTGGCTCCTCAGGGGGAGGCCGGAGGAGAGGCAGAGAGAAGAAAACTGTAGGAAGAACAGAGCACAGTCCAAAGTACAACGCAATGTTCAACAGCAGTCAGGAATTCGTCAAATGTTGTTTATCGGAAATAGTTTTTTGCTTACTTGGAGTAGCATGCTTTGATTTTCTACACATTGTTAACGCCCCTGAATAAACAGACTGTGTGAATCACTAGTCACAGCTTAAATGGGTGTCCTTGGAGATGGAATGAGGGAGAGGCACAGATAGACGAAAAGATAGACAGAAATGAAGTAAAAGGGGAGTCAAAGAGAAGAAACACTTTAATAATAGAAACCATTTAGAGCAAAAAAAAAAAAACGCTTCTTTTTTTATTGTGATCCTTCCAGAAGCTAAATGAGGCGGTGTATGCGTCCTGGTTTGATTTGTCTGCTAGGCCCCATGTCCATTTATTGAGATTGAGAGTGTTCCCTGAGCGTAGTAATGAACCATTTTATGATTCATTATCCCACTGCTGATTCCTGCCGCCAAGTCTGCAAACTTTGTAATTAGCTTAGGTCAAACATTCATACAGTTTTCTTCTAATTATCATTGCTTTTTACAGAATGGACATCGCACCGCAGCCACAGAGGAATAAACCGATGTGGGTGGTGTCATCCTCGGAGAAACAGGTTATATTTTCCCTGAGAATGTTTCAGAAAGGGGGAGGACGAGGACGGGCTTATCTGAGTAATTGCAGGGGAACTGCTCTGGGAATATGATCTTTAAAATAATCATGGAAAATGAGAATGAAAACATCGAGGGAATATACAAATTATTATTTGGCAATTACACGGATTCTTGCTTGTAATGGGACTAAGTTTGAATTGCACACAGAGGAGACGAAGCAATACTGGGTCATTGTACAGTTCCAGATACATTTTAACATATAGAAGACGTACAGGGCAGTAAACCGGCCTGTATTAATAGAAGGTATTTACTGTGTGTACAGTACTAACATTTGTGTGGCTACATTCGTCGGTATGTGAATAAGCAGCCACTCTTCCAAGCAGGGAATAAATACAACCACAAATGAATGTGGGAAGTCTTTTCATTAAATTTGAAGATTAAATCCGCTGCATGTGGAGCCTTTCTAGCAGCCTAACGTCATGTTGACAGTTTCCTACCGTAGTGAGGCATAGCAATAAACTTGGTTATCGGAAATAAATGGCCACAGCTGGCTAACTGCATGTGCAGATGAATGAGCAGAGCTCAAATGTTTTGCTGTTAAGCCACCCCGCCCCACCCACCAGCCCCCCCGACACCCCTCCACACAAACCATCATTCCCACCATTCTTATACTTGACTGATAGCTGCAGCCGGTGCTCTTGTGCTTTTACTGCCGTATCGCTGAGTGTTTTAACTCAAAGTAGTTGAACCAGGTTTAATTCAAATTTGAATCTTTCAAATGTTCCTCAGGTTTTAGACGTAGAATATTGTGTCCCAGCTGGTCATTTCACAGATTACTTTATTAATTCTTCAGGGGGAAGACTATTTTGTCCGTCCCTCAAATGACAAACAACAAACCGGATCGTACTCCCAGTGGGTCCCTCGTCTATTACAGACAAATAAGCAACTGAAATCAACATGATATATTTCATTAAGGTCCATGTAAAAAAAATTACCTAGGAAAATGCAATAATAATGCAATCCTATAAAGTATGAGGACCTGGGAGCTTCATGTTAGAACTGTTGTAGGAAGGAGGCACGTCACAGAAACTACCCTAACTAACCTAAACCAGCAACAAGCTTGTTTCAGTGCCTCTTAATGCTTCATCTTGCTCCAGCACTCTGGTCTGTGTTCGGATGAGGTCTGGGGAGCTCCTGGCAAAAGATCATCCAATTCACCTCTGCAGAGAGCAGATTGCACGGCCTGCAAGTAATGTGCGATGGAAAATTGAGTGCAGCAGATAAAGCAGATCGAGTCAATGTGGTGTCATATGAGGTTTCAAAAGAAGAGAAAGATTTGCATCTGCAAAGATTTATGTGAGTGAAACCATCTCGATGTGTCTCGTCTTGTTTAAAATGGATCTGAAGGGAAGTCATCTCAAATGGGACTGAAGGGACAAAGGTGACTTTTGATATCCAGGCTCAGGACTGCTCCCCAAAGGAAGGGAAAGTGATGAGAGGAGCGACTTGTGCTCTGTGTGTCTCACCTATTTCGTTCCCCGTCTCTCAAATTAGTGAATCGTCCCATCTACTATGTGCTCTGGCCATCTCCATGATAACATATAACATTTGTTGTCTTAAATTCATACGCTGTTAAAGTTGAAATTGGCTCATGATAAATGCGTTACGTCATATGTAAGAGTGTGTGTGTGTGTGTTTGTGCACACTCAGTACATGCATCCTGTATTCTTTTCACACGTCCCAGGTTCCTGCAGTGGCGGAAGCTTCCTTGTCAACCAACTCACGCCCTGCTGGAGATCAACTCAGTCCCTCTCAACATCAAACCAGATTTAAATGTGTGAAAAAAAAGAGTGATTGCAAGAAAAAAAAAAAAAAGAAAAAGCGATGGAAATAAGGAGGATAAGGGAAATGGAATTTAAAGTTAAACCAAAAGGGAAGAAAGATGGTCTTAGCACTGCGGGCTGTATTTCTGTTAGTCGACTTTACAGACTCCATCTTTGACTCTCTGCCCCTCACTCATCCACCACGATACTGTGTGCCCAGTGAAGGGGCACTATCATTAACTCGCACACTAATTAGAACAGTCGGCACAGCAAACTCCACTTCACTCACCACGAGGCTCACAAATTACATTTCATGTTTGTTGTTTACTACTCTTCTTTAATTAGAAAAATTACTTTGAGGTGGGGTGAAATCCTCTCTGTCTTATTCTGTATATTGAATAATCATCCCTCCGAGAAGTTTCCATATGCCCCCCCACCTCTCACAGGGAGATTACTATTTAGCCAAACAGTGTTCTTCAATGACATATACACCCATATTGCTATTACTCAGTGAAACAGTTTAAATCCCTCTGATGAATTTGAATTATAATTAGTTAATGCTGCTTGGAGAGCAAATCGTTGTACGTTAACTGAACAACCAGTGTGGTTATACTGTATCTTCTGGACAGAAACGGAGGTACAGAAACAGTTTTCTTTGTAAAGGCTTAGACTTTGTTCCTGCTTTTTTTTGTGGATGTGTGAGCGGCTGCCAGTTCCAGTTGCTGCCTTTTCTTCTGCAGCATGAAAGGTTTAAGGTTCAGGCTCTTTAACACTCAGCCAGACCACAAAGCAGCCCTGAAGGAAGAGGAGAGAAGGAGCGACAGAGGGAGGAGGAGCGTAAGGCATGGCGTTGACAATACAGAGCGACAAAGTATTGGGTGGAACATCCAGAGGAGTCAGAATCTTAAACTGTGCTGAACCGTTCAGTGTTGTTTTTAATGTAGGTTAATGGAAAATTACTAAATATTGCAGCGAAATGCATCATATTGGGATGGAGGCAAAACTTTAGGAGACATATACTGTATACAACTGATGTGTGTGCTATTTCTCCTCATATAGATACTTAAGATCAGCCATACGCGCATTTGTAGAGCGAGTTGATGAAAAATAAGACGGAACAAAATTTAAACAAAATAGCTCATTTCACAGAGCTTGCATTTCTTATTATATTTGTATGTTTACACACACACACACACATACACACACCTATATTAATATGTGCAAATTACCATCCACAAACTCCATTATGAATAATTAGGTGTGTACTAAATTTCATAAGGCCTCTTATTATTTTTGTTAATGCGGGTGCCGTGTAGGTGCAGTCGTGCATAATAATGGCTGCTCTGGTTTTGCTGGCGGACCTCGTCGGATTAAACTGTAAGACGAAAAAACAAGTTATTAGAGATCATTCATGAATTTCTGGCTCAATTCTGGCTTCAGCGTATCATTACACTAAAACAAGACATAACCAGCTCACAAGTAGCATTACAGCAAACTAGAGGGACTTGTTTAAGTACTTCATCTTATTTCTATCTTAGGTACATTTTCAATTGTTAAATTGGAACATTATTTTCCTCATTTCTTCTAGTAAGACCTCCTCTCTTTGGAACTAACAGAAATTCTTCTTGCAAGGTTATTCAGTTTATATGATGTCTATTGAGATGCTTTGAACGGCATTTAGACTTATATACTTGGTACTTATCTCTGAGTAATGTCGTCAATACAGTATGTCAAATAAGTATGATTTAATCACTTAGTCACTGTTAAAATAGTAACAAATCGACCTGACCCTTCAGAGTGACTCAGCTAACAGCTTTAGCTCTATTACCGTTATGGAAGTCTTATGAGGGGCCGCCGTGTTCCTCTGTGATATATTACAGGCTGCTGTGCGTTTGTCTGCACCGTGAATACAGGAAAAGCACATACTGATTTCTGTAATGGTGGATTAATATAAGGCATAAGTTGCTTTGGATGGCTCTTTATATCAGGTATATCAGTGTGAATAATGTGTGTATGAGGGGGGGGGGGGGGGGGGGGGGGG
>CAAKHC010006793.1:35020-48203 GCA_901007825.1 Macroramphosus scolopax
CCCCCCACCCCACACCCCCAGGGGAAATTTGTCTTTTTATCAACTGTCCAGAGAAGTCACAGCAGACCATAAGTGAATAAATCAAAGAGAATTAGCTCGCTGTGTTCTCTTATCTCTGACGTGCCTGTTTTTCTGCAGAGATCACCAGCAGATGTGTGTTGCCGTGTGTGTTCACGCGTGTGTGCAGAATTGAATGTGAGACTCACATGAGCACATGACCAGTTTTAGTTGCATGTGAGAGCCTGTCGCTCCCAGATGCTTGTTTTTCGCTGGCTATTGTCTATACAAAGCAATGAAGTTCAGCGCTGATGAACATCTTCGGTATAAAAACAGGCTCCCAGCTCGAGCTGCTCCCACTGTGCTTTCAGGTGACGATGGTTAATCTTTATGGAACACTGCCAAGCTTCTCAATGTCACTTCACTCCCACCGACCAGCCAAATTCCGGGGCCAGGACTTAAGATTTCAACTCAGTCAACACTTGCTGAGAATAAACTGATCCTGGCTTTCAGTGAAGGTTGAACATGATCAAATTTGAAATCCAGAACCTGGAGGTCTGAGGCCGCGTCGGCACTCACCTCCACGTCAGGCGTGTTTTGTTTTTCCAACCAGTTTTGCTCGATATTCACAAAGACGGATTACGGAAGTGGTTGAAGATGTATTTTGTTGCCTAGCAACAGTAAGTGATTGAGAGAACCGCTTGCTCTGAAAGTGAGGTTTATAGAATACAAGCACTAATTAAATGAACACGTTGTTCTGTTTTATTACCTTTCGGGCTACAACTCAAACACTTAAGGAAATTAAAACACACAAACGCAACTGCCACCGTCGTCACACACAAACATTTAGCCAGCACATCACAGCTGTTTAACTAGTAACTGTGCAGCCTTGAGCAGTGATATGACTGATAATCCCTCATGCATATCCAGAGTTTGGTTCTTACCTTGATTTTAGTCAAGGTGGTGGAGATGGTCGCAGGATGTCTCTTTGCCCTTGGCCTGTCTGGGACAGCTATCATTTCAGACCCAGTGCCTCTCCAGATAAGAACACCCAGGACCTCACAGCACACAGGCTGCCGCTGCAGCAACCTGCTGTGATAGCTCATGCTTAAAGGATAATATTTTTACACATTAATCAGATGGCTCTGTGACCGCAGAGTATTGCATGGTCCAGATGAAATTGAAATGCAAGTTTATGGTTCCCTGATAATCTCCACATAAACATGAGTAATATATAGCCACCAGTCTGAATTTGATTCGTGGGCCAGGCGAGTGACTGCAGCAAGTTTGAAAATGTATGGTGAGAATGGAGAAAACCCAGAGGGTCTCTTTGATTTCTCTCCTCTTTCTAGTTCTTCAGACCATCTGGACTCTTGGCAAAAGTAAACACTGTAATGAAAGCTCCAACATAAAGCTGTTTTACCTTCTAATTCTGGTGCAGCTCAATCAGGTTCGTTGCAGAAATACCATTGGCACACATGCTTCAGGGATTAGTCATCAAATAAACCAAAAGAAGGGCTGACAAAGCACAAGATCTATAAGATAAGAATAAACTGAAATAGTTTGAATAGCAAAAAAAAACCTTACATAATCAATACGTTGATATCAATCATGTCTGCCATTCTTTGCTTCAACAGTTTTAAATGAAGTTACTATTTTCTCTCCTTCCCTAACGGGCGAGGACGGACTCGCCATGCCGTTAGAGCAGTCACTCATTTGTGTTAATTTCTGTGATGCCTTCCATCAATCGTCCTCCCCCTCTCTCTGGGGTTTTTATGTATATCCCCATCTGTAGGGCTGCTTCTATCCTCCTCCGTTCTTCCATTGTGTCTATGAATTTTGAGAAAAACATGCTGGGGAGCTCCCCCTCGGTGATTGCAGCAATTTGGATTTCATATATTCCTATCCTCCAGACACTGCTTAGCGCTGTGTGTGCGTGTGTGCGTGCATTTGTCAAACAGGATACTGAAGCAGTAATGAAACTTTCGTTTTGTTTTTATGCCGCAATTTTGGAAAGAGTTTCGCTGTTTGGAGTGGTGCATCTTAAAGAATAACTAGAATCAAGACTTTAGCAGAACATTAGATGATCGGAAAGGTTAGAGGCATATTTATTAGCTCCAAACTGACAGCTTGTCAAAGGTTGAGCAGTAATTGAAAAGCCTTAGAAAAGTTGATAATGATCATTTATTTGTGTGAAATTCAAATGAGAGGTTGGGAAACGCTGGACTCGTCGGTTCAGGGGCTTATCTAGCTTTGGTTGACTGTGTAATTAAATCAGAGAAGCCAGTGAAGTTTTCAACTCATCGCCTCATCTTGTTTCCTCTTTAATCAGGTGGCTGATTGCATTGCACTTCTTCTGCCTTGACTTTTTCTATTAAATATAGACTGAAAGTATTTCTGGTGTGTGTGAAACTGTGTGATTCATATTGTTTCGAGCTGCATGGACAGCGGAGTAAATAAACTATAAGTGACGAGAGGATGACACAACACATATTGGAGTGATGTCGGCATGTTATTCCACCGATTGTTGACTAGATGATGAATACTGCTCTGCAGAACCATAAATCAGTTTTATAGAGGACCACTGACCTGAGAGATATATCTGTGACCTTTAGCTCAATTCATGCACAAACAAGCCAGTCCTTTCCCTCTTTCATGTTCCTGTCTCTTCCCTAAATCACCAAACAACCACAAATCATCTGACGCACACATCCATACATAGTTTGTGGAAATACAGAGCTGCTGCCTCCACATGCTGCGAGTGACATATGACCTCTTCCAAGGTAATCTCAGATTTCTCCTCTGCTCTCCTCAGAGATCACCCAGATTAGTCTTATGCCTTGCTCAGACAACTACCGCTGGCCTAACCGCCTGCATACATCCGTTCTTATGTTCTGAGTTTACCTGCTGCTGGCGTGGACGAGGTTGTTCCCCAAGGAGAGTTGACCTTTGTGTTGCTCACAGAGAAAACCTGGTGTGATGGTTTTCATTTGACCTACACTGTTCTTGGCTTGTTTTCATTGATAAATAAGGACATTTATCTGTGTTTGTTTTGAAAGTTAAAAAAAAAACTTCCACCAGAAATGGACTCTGAGAGCGCGGAGCTCCGTCAAGGTTAATAGCACACCCTTCTATTATATGCAGATATGCATATGAAACTATCACATGTAGTCAAGTGCATTTGCAAAAGCATAAGAAATACGCCAGAATTTTTCTCATAAAGGACCATTTATTATTTCTACAAAAGTAAAAAGTGTAAAATTGGAAAAATGTGATTATTACCCATAAAACAGCAAACCTTTGCTGTGCAGACCGATTCACTGTCGTGAGTGTGATCCTGTGTGTCATCTGTGTGTCCTCAGCTCCGGTCATCCTAAATGAGTTAAACTGGACGCAGGCGCTTGAGAAGGTCTTCATTGAGAACCGTCGTGAGGACAGCTCTCTGCGCTGGCAGGTGTTTGGCAGCGCCACAGGAGTGACTCGATACTACCCAGGTAAGACTCAGCAGTCCGCCTTATAACGCCCTGCAAGATAAAGTCTAAATTGACCCCAGGGCTCCTCGGCTGCAGAACATTGGCAATCTCTTATCAGATGGCTTTACAGGTAACTCGATAGACAGAATGAAATTATTATCTAATCTGATCTGAAATATCCTACAGTGCACCATAGAGTCTAACTCTTATTACCCTGCCCTTCCCAGCCACTCCATGGAGAGCACCCAACAAGATTGACCTGTACGACGTCCGCAGGAGGCCGTGGTAAGTGATATATTTCATTAAATCTGTACTCTCAAGGTGTTTTGTCTCAGCATAACATCGACGTAATGATACTTTTTCAACTTTCTTACTGACCAAGAGAATAAAATAAGCATTCACAATCCTCGAAAATGTTTCCACGTAGAAGTCATGAGATTTACATTTATGAATTAATAACTGGGTTGGAGGAATTAACTTAGTGATGAGGGATTTATAGTCTCACTTTAACTTGGCTGTAAAAGATTAGCTGTAACTGTAAGTCTTTACCTGTTATCTTGACTTATTTATTGAGATATGCACGAATGTGTCATAATTCCGCTCCATGAGAAACGTATGTTGAGCATTACAATAATCCAAAGCTGTGTTGAGAGTGTTACCAGGTCCGGTTTAGCACTGAGGCATTTTTTCTGAAGCTCAAACGGACATCGACTCACCAGTCACAAATCCAGCAGGAGCAGCAAAGTGGAGAAAATTGCCGAAATTTAACTTGTCACTGCACCACCTGTGCTGTCGGCGGCGGCGATGTCATGCTGTCCTAATATTTTGACGAACGTTTGTGATGTGATTTCAGTGTTTACGCATTCTGTGAACGCTTTTGAGCTTTCATTCGTCTTTTGCCGTCTCTTCCTCTTCATAATGTTCCTAATGCTCTGCTTAGTAAGACGGAGCAACCTACTAACATAGAACGATTTTGATATTACAAAGCTCGTCTCATCAGGTACATCAACTATGAATCACGCCAGCTAGCAGCGGCTGTGAAGAGAAACAACGTTTAGGGTATTTTTCAACATGTCTTTCTAAATTCGCTGCGACATCAAGCACTTAGTGAATTTAGCCACATGTGGGAAAGACAGGCTTTACATCTTGAAGTCTGGTATTATTTCGATATAGTGTTTTGTCTCAAGACCTGCTGTGCTCCAGCCACACAGGAGTTAAATGAATAAAACTGTTTAACGGAAGAGATCAAAACATTTTCCTGACCTGTATTTATCTCAGTAAGTGATAATGTACGTCGTCTATTGCTATGAGGACAAAATAAGATAGTGGCTAATGTTTTTGTTTGTAGTGCCCCCCCTCTCTTGTGGTTGTGGATGCAACAGCTGATCCCTGCACAGACTGCTGGGGCTGGCGAGTGTGACGGGCTGGACAGAACTAGGCCGTGTTGGGCCAACAGCCCCCTCACCCACCCGTCTAAGCTTCCTGTCTACCCTTCCACATTTACCTGACACTGTCACATCGGCTTTGTGGCAGCCCTGCCTGTTGCCTGGTTACAGGTTGGAGTGAACTGGACATAATCATGACAGCAATGTTGATTAGACCTGACCCCATTTTCCATCTCTGTCTCGGTTCAGCTCAACCTGAGTGGCTGTTTGAGGTCAGGCCAGACTGTCAGATGAAGTCAACGAGCTCTGACTAAACAAACAAAAGACGAACACGAGAATTTGCATTCTGATTAAGTTTAATTATTTAATTCCATCATCAGATGTAAATTAAATGTAAAATCAGTCCATAATTTGATGTGTAAAAGGAGGTGCGATATTCTCTTACTGTAAAAATTGTAGGGATCCTCAGTAACATAAGGGGGAGCTTTCAGTTAATCTGAATCCTGTGGAATAAATTGCGGTATTAGAGTGGCAATTTTACATACAGTTGGATTACAGAGTGCCTTTTATTGTGTGGAAAACATGATTGCTTAAATCCTCAATGCATCTGCAATCATCAGCCTAACGAGGTGTTCCCTGACAAGTTAATGAAGTTAACTGAAGAAAGTCTCCCTGGCGCTCCACTGTCACAGTAGGCAACACTGTAAACACGAAAAAAAAAAATGGTGGAAAACAGAAGACACCATGTAACAGGACACGTTAAAACACGGATCCTGTCTCCGATCTGTCGGCACGACGACTCAAGTACACCCCAAGTTAAATTCACTTACACATGTTCCGACTGAGGGACGTTTCCCGGAGACAGGAAGGAACAGAAGAGAGGGATGAGGTGGGCTTCTGCCTCTCCGACAAGGTTAGACAGAGGAAGTTTATTTTGGCACGGAGGAACACCTTGTCACCCTGGTCCTCTATGTATATCACTGTCGTCTCTGTCGAGCTTTTCCTCATGTCCCTGCCTTCGACACTCCTGTGGCCTGTTGCTTAGCAACTTGTGCCAAGCTGTGCTGAGTGGCGGTACCATGGCAGGGAGTGTCATGATATGTCAGGTCGGACTCGTGTGATTATCGTCTAACATGTTGTCTCCCCTGCTGACGTTCTCTGGAGAGGTCGTCCTATCACACATGTTACAAAATCAGCGCGGGGACGTTAGGTAAGACCGCCATGTGAGCTAAGGTGAAAGCAATATATAGCTGTCACAGTAACACAAACAGCATTGACTGAGGCTAAAGATGAACTCAAGCACCAACTTGGTGTTAAAGGTCAATCAAAACAAACAGCAAAGATAAATATACAGATTTCTTTCCAAACAGAATTTGAATGTAATCCAACCGTAAACTACACGTACTGAAAAAAATGTAAATCCACAAGCGAGCACACGCCGTCTCACACATCCTCCCCCACGGCTATCAGCTGTCCTCCTCTCAGCTCACATGTACATCAGATTACATGTGCTGATATGCCACATATACATTCTGCATGCACAAATAATCGTGTAGGATGTTGAATGCACGGATACATTCACTGAAAAATGTTTAAGTAATGTTTTCTCCATGAAGAGTCCCCACATGAGATGTGATTTATTCTAGTGATTGAATGTAGCAACCTGAATTCATGGCCGGTTTTTAGAATAGTAGTCCCGTAGTTTGCTGGGGATGGATGGCAGCATGGCGGACCTGGCCTGAGCCGTCCAGGTGCACCTCTGGAATAAGAAAAAAACAAAAAGGTTATAGAGCTTCTGCCCCTGCAGATGGGCTCTCGCAACATCTGCTCCCCCACTAGCAGCCCAAAGAAAATTAATGGTCCAGTCAACACACTTAATTGTCTCCAATTGCTCTGACATTAATTATTAACATTTGTCCATTATAATGTCTGTTCGTGTTATTAAGGGAAGCCAAGCAGAGGGTGAAGTGAGGCAAAGGGAGAGGAAAAAGAGAAAGGGCCCAGAGAGAAATAACGAGAGACAGGCTGAGTCCTGTTAGCCAAGCGTTGCAAAGATCCCATTACCTCCCGGGTTCACAACAGCATGTAGGCTATATCACATATTGATTTCTTCAAAAAGTCAATCTAACCTCTTTGTAAATATTATGACTGCTGGTCAATTCTCAAAGCTGAGGCTCCTCAAAATACCATTCCCAATTTCTGGAGTCCTCAGCTTTGCCTCCGTACTTTCATTCTCCTCATCCCAGGAGCTGTAAAAAAAAAAAAAGGCAGACCAGTGGGTCACTGGTGGAACTGAAGGTGGCTTTTTAGCAGTTTTAGAAAGTCACAATAACATTTTGACCTTTCAGTTTCAGCTAAGATGTGGTAACAGAGCAAGAGACTTTACTTTCATTCTAAGAGCGACAGCAACAGACATGTGACTGCCCCTTAATAATTAATATTTATTCCAATGTGATACTGAGTCATTTAATACTTCTTTTCAAAAAGAAACTTGTAGTAAAATCGAGCCCAGAATTCCCTGTGTTCCTCTGAGTGCGAAACCAAAAATATGTAAAGTAAATCTCCGTACTAACACTTCCAATAATCAACAGAAAGTGGAATAAATAAATCACAGACAACATCTCTTTCTCCTCCAGGCTCTCTCGGCGCCATCCTCCTATATTTTTATCTTAATTCAATCTTTATTCGCCTGCCACATCCACAGGAGCACTAAAAGTGCAGCAGTCCATAAAATAATAAGCCCATCAGCAACAACACAAATCCACACTCACACGGGAGCTTGCACACAAACACACTTATACACACACACACAGACACACACTTTCATGAGTAGTTTTGCTATGTTATATACAGTTCTCCCGCTATTGTGCAGCTACTCTGATTACCGTGTACCGTCTGCGATGCATCTCGGCGTTATCTCAGACCTTATTACCATGGACACACACTACACAAAAGGTGCTGTGTGTATATAGATCTCACAGAATATATATTTTCGTGCTGTTTGCTCGTCTGTCCGTCACATAAATGTGATATCCGAGGAAGTCCAGGAGTGGATTTCAACAGGCGCAAATGTTTTCAAGAACGGACTAGAAATTCCAAGGTCACCGTGACCTCACAAAACAAGTGATGATGTTATACACACAGAAAGTCTCTGTTTAACTTAGCTGTGACATCATGCTCTGCAACACTTCTTCTGGCCGTTATTGCCGAAGGCATACAGGCGTGAGGCGGTAATATTAGTTATATAGAAGCACCGGCTTCAATGGGGCTAATAAACAAGGTTTACAATTGAGAGCAACAAAACAGCAGCACACTGGTGGACGGCTGCTCAGCGTAATGAACACGTAGAACTCTGATTATGCCGTAAGCTGCTCCTGCACATGTACTAGCACAGCAAAATGAGCCGGAGCCACTTCATGTATCATTCCACATATATCTATTGCATGTTTCTGAAAATTGCGTCGTAGATAATTCCTCCAATTTAAATGTAATGTACATCACTTTGTGAAATGGGTCAGGGTGCATAAACACAATCTCCTGAGAGAGTTGCCCCCCCCCCAGGCACAGTTAATGTATTGATTTTACAGCACTGCGCCATGATAAAACTATTTCATGAATTCCAATGAGACTCCTTTACCAGACTGCTTCAAAAGGACCTGAAATACAATCACCACAACACGGAGTATGTTATTGTGTTCATTGCTCGTATAATGCATTTCTTTTTAGATTTATGGGCGCTGGTGGCTGTGAGCGCCGCCGCCGCTTTAATCTCCTCTCATTTACGGCGATACCTTGTTCCACCTCAGTGTGAAGGGAACATGTCTGCTGCACACACGAGTCAGACTTTATCTTGATCGTACACATTGTTGCATACATGTCTGTGGTGGTGTGAACATGTTTATATAATGTCGGACATGATGTACCTGATGGTTTTCTGGTACTTCGTATGGGTGACTTCTACTGCTGTTTGTAGTTAGTTTACTTTGGAATATGTCACGAACAGATTTCTTTATAGATAAAACTAACAGACTATAATATGAACAACTTTATCAGTGGTATAAAGGCCAAAGTCGTGCAGCACCGCACAGAAACCAGACCGACGGTTCAGCGCCACGAGAGAAGAGATGAGTGTCCAGATCTTGTGAGACTACTGAGAAAAAGACGGGTCTATGTTTTGGTGTATAATGGGATTGTTGCCACCGAGGTGCATCTTTTTTTTTCTGTTGACTGTCTGAGAGCCGTCCACAATCCATTAACTGGTGAGCAATCTCCCCTCTCTCAATGTTTGTGGCATTTGCGCTGCTAATTAAACCAAACAAGCAGACAAGTGTGCAGCTCTGCTGAGACACAGAGAGACGTTCACTGATCATTAGAAGACACAGACAGGCTGGATATTGTACAGACATGGAAACGGCGCTTTGACTCATTCAGCCGCCCCGTGCTGTGCGGTCGCTCCGTCTCTTGACCGTCTGTACCCGCTCGTAACTTTTCCACACTCAACCAACATTTGTGAAAAACCCCAGATTGTGTTTTTGTTTCAGCAAGTCGGCTTGTTGCTGCACATTTGCTGCCATCATTCCACATATGGTTATTATCCAGTATACGGCATCTACATACCCTCAGTACTTCTGGTACTGGTTCTTGAGACATCCTTAGTACCAATGATACCTACCATTACTTTCAGTAAATGGACATGATAAGCCGTAGACTGATCTGTTCTCCCTGCCGGCTGATGGCTGACGATTGGGACAGAATTGGCGAAAAGACTCAGCTCAGCACCAGCCAGGCCCATCTGCTTGTCACCTGGTCTTGGCACGCAGGACACTGGGTAATGACAGGGAAAGAATGGCATCAGTGGGCAGAAGCTGAGAGGTAATTACTGACTGGAATCCATGCAGAAACAACACATCTGCATCCATGAGTCAAAACGTGGAGGATTATACCACCAGCCAGCCTCAATTCATGATTTCTATCATGTCAGAACTGTAGAACTGCATATCAACCCGGAGACTGAAAGTCCCTAACTCCACCCACCTCACTCTGATCCTTTGTTCCCTGCTCTGATGAGCAAGAGGAATTCAATTGTACTTCAGGCAGAGGAGAGAGAGAGAGAGACAGCAGTGCTGATACACCAAGACAATCTTTAGGACGATCAGCCACGGCAACGCTATAGCCTCATTGTTGGCAGGCTCATGTGTTACTCCATCACTGCTCACACGTTCCTCTTATACCCCATCACAGCTGATCAATGCGACTCTTAAGCTGTATGAAAGAAATTATTTGATTGAATGGGATATTTTTTCTGCAGAATTTAGGGCCAAAGCCAGCACAGTCCCCCAACTGCCCCAATTTATATTGGACAGTTGAAGATGATCTGTGGTGACTCAGTAATAGAGGTCTGTGGTGCTTCATAATTAACATTTAGCCCCCCTACAAATAACTTGAAGTCCCATTAAAGGACTATTCTCCTCTATGGGAAATAGACTGGCCGGAAATGTTAATAAGATCCTGTAGTTGGTCTGCAAGCATCAGCTTTCACCAATTGACCCTCCTTCAATCTCCAGACGCCGTGTCTCCGTCCTCGAGCCTGAGGGAGTGAAGACGTGGGCCACATTCTTCCGTCCTGCATCGTTGATCACTTTCACAAAACCCATCCACTCTAAAGAATGAAGTCGCCACTGTGTGAAGTCTCAGCTCTCTTCTCCTCTCCCTCTAACTCCCTCAAATTAAGATTTCAGTAATTAAATTGATAAAAGTCATGCATGCCAATATGCCTCATGGTTCCAGACCTGATTTCATACACCACACAGTTGCAGAGAGCTGCAGAAGTTCTACCTTTGATGTGGCATTCTTTATTATTGAAAATAATTGGATTCTCCCTCCCTCCCTCTCTCTCTCACACATAATTTTTGCCCATGTTCACTCTGGGCATGCTCAGTTAATCGACCTCTTGTGAGGCAGTGCTGATGCAGAGTCCCTGTTCCATCTGGGGGTTTCAGGCAGCTTTTCAGCAGCGTGGGGGCCCAGGTTGTGGTTCGAAAACAGATTTGAGCAGCCCAGACTGCCCGGCCCAGTGTGCTAAAGGACGTTACTTCAGCCGGGGTCAGGAGTCATTCTGCAGGTTGGAGTGGCGTCTGCCAGTAAGTGGAAGCGTTGAGACATGTGGGAGCAGTAGCGAAGCCCACCGGGGCTCCGTTGCTCTACCTCCATATCAGCTTGGCCAAGCATAAGAAAAGAGCCTCTCTGGCCCACAGGCAGCTGGCTTCGCTCCACACTCAGCGGAACGGCTGATAATCAGCAGAAAGAGACCCCTGATGATTACTTTGCCTCTGCCTAAGACGGCTGCTAACTGCTTGCCTGCTCACTCCTCAGATGTCAAACTAGTACCACATTTCTACCTCCCCCCCTTCACAGTGCGCCATAGAAAAGCCTGTAATGCCCATCAATCTTTGCTCTCTTTATATCAGCGGTAAATGTGAACTTAAGTTTCGCTGGAACTGAAGAGGGATTTTCTTTAATTTCCTTGTGTGTGTCATCTATCAGCCGTGGACAAACTTTACGTGCGAGCCTGTTCGAGGCCTTGCTCGCTCAGTGCCTTCGCTGCCTCATGGGGCGACACTGCGCCGTGGCTGTCACACACCCAGAGCAACACGATTTTTAGGGGTAGCTGTGCAGCAGCAGCATAATGATCATAAGCAGCTTGCGCTTCCCCCAGACAAATGGGGCGGCTGAGTAAATAATATGTTTGACGCCCTACTGATGAGTCATGGAAAGAACAGAACATCAGCTATCTTATTTTACTGACAGCACTTAGCTCAGCATCTCCACAGCAGAGGTCAACACCACTCAGCTTGCTCCTCCACGAGTTTGTATACATTTCAAGTGCAGAATAAAAAGCACATTAGATTGCATGACTGCATCGTCACAGTGAAACTACAAAAGATGTGAAAGGAGTATTAGTGAACAGAAATGTCAGCTCTTGAATGGATCCGTACCGAAGAACAACTGGAAATCCTCTCCTAGTTTAAACTATTGTATTTTTTTGTGCCTTTAAAAACGCAGCAGTTGATAGTTTACGGATTCTGTCTTTCCACTTGTGGCTTCTGTGGTTCAATATTTACAGCCAAGAGCAGTGTTAATATATACTTTGACTTCCGCTGTAATTATTTTATATATTTCTTATTCAGGACAGAGTATTTCTTTCCAAGTCAGCCCACAGTAGCCGTAACACCGAAGTATATAGCACAACTTATTAACTCTTCTAAGCACATAAGCCTTTTTTGTATTCTCTAGCTTAAGTGGGCTCAGTCATGGTCACTCATATCATCATGGCTCAGCTCATTGTAACTGTGGCTCCTTTCTTTAGAGCAGTTCTCAAAGATTATGGGAACAAATTAAAGCCCATTCTTTGTGTCTTCTTTCTACAGGTATATCCAAGGTGCATCGTCTCCAAAGGACATGGTCATCATAGTGGATGTGTGAGTGTCATTGTTCAGTCCGTCTCACTGCTTTCCCTTTTAACATTCTTTCCCCCCCCCCGGCTGAAAGAAGTCTCCTCTAAAGGGCACTAGTGCCACCTGTTGGTTTGAGGATCGCTTGAAGGAAGATGATTGCTGCTCATCTTAAGTGATGTCCACTTGTCGCAGCATTACTGACTAAAATATGCACAAGTGATTTTGACTGCATCCCTAAATATGCTTCAGTGGGGAGACAAAATGCTTAAAACAGTCCTTTACAAGATTAGGAAAATGTTCCATGATTAGGATGTGTCTTTTTGCAACAGAGGTTTTAAGTGCCTTGTCTCATCTCCGCTGCAGGAGTGGGAGTGTCAGCGGACTGACTCTGAAGTTGATGAAGACCTCTGTCGTGGAGATGCTGGACACTCTGTCGGACGATGACTACGTGAACGTGGCCAGAGTAAGTACAATCTTTCAGACGATGATTTACAATTAATGAAAATGAATCCCTCCCGAAAGCTACAATAACAAATATATTTGTTGTTTTCATTAAGCAGGTGTTAATAAAGCAGGGAGTCAGTAGACTGCACAGCGTGTTCATGCTGGTCCCAGTGGTTTGCGTGCAGTGGAAAAACTGCACCTCCCTCATTATAACGTATTTTCTTTTCCTGCACCACCGTCGTCCATGCGGGATTGAACAAGTCTGTCTCTTTCTCTCTCTCTGCTGATTACCAAGCTTTATATTAGGAATAATGTTTATGGGAATATTAACATTATCCTGTATTGCAGGACAGATAACACACACACACACACACACACACACACACAAACACACGCACACAGGTTAGTAAGCTGACATCAGTGAGGAGTG
>CAAKHC010006793.1:50150-66913 GCA_901007825.1 Macroramphosus scolopax
CCCCCCCCCCTCCCTCCCCCGCCACACCTTCCCTTGCCAGCACAATGCGAAATAGAAAGGCCCCTTTAATCGTTGTCTGTGGCAGACTCCCGTCCATGATTGGTGGCACAAGCACAATAAAAATATGTAATTGTAGCAATATTATTTATCTTTATTAGAATCTTGTCAGATTGACAGGCGGCTGGCTTGCATATCAATGCAGCTGCCGTGCAGCCAGGCGAGGGTTTGTTTCACGGGGGCTAAAACGCCAGCGACAACGCTTTCGGTGCAATCAGGTGGGTTTTTTTTTTTTTTGCTTTTAACTTATTATGAAATAAATGTCGATTGCACAATGAAATAGCTGTAGAATAATGACATCGCCATTTATAAGCCTCGCTTTCAGTATGCAAACTCTACGAGGTAAACCATCTCAATTTAGAGCACAAAACAATCCAGTCTGGCGGATCCAGTCCGTCTGGCATCGGAGACGGAGGGAACATGTTTTCTGTCCTTCCATGTTCGTATGAACACGTTTCTAATGTCCCCATCTCCATAGTGCACTTTGTTTCATTTTGTAAAAATATGAAATAACCTACCAACACAGTTCACATTTCTCAAATCAAACCACAGATCTCCTTTCATGTCTCCAAATGATTGGATGAACTCCTGCTTGCTTGTCTCCTCCCCAAACACTGCTGCTGTTTGTACGAAGCAATACTCAACATATATTATTATTCCAAATAAAATGACGGCAATTTCACCCTTACCTCTGCAGTAAACATGCTGCTTTCTCCTCTCTTATGTATTGATCGTTTGCTGCCCTTTGTTGGTGGTAGTTGCTCGGCTCTGATGGAAACTGAAATCGATCAGACGTCTTCGGCAGCAACTGTAATAACACTTTGGAAGCACTGGGTTAGGACGTTACATCCTCTCTGTCTTACGTTTTAAATGTCCTGTTATGATCATCAGTAATAAATTAAAACACAACCTGCTGTGCGCTCGTGAACATAACTTATATAAGAGGGAGAGCACGTCGGGGCGATGTCGCTGTTTTATGTGAACTCGGAGAAACGCCGCCGCCTGTTTGTATTTTCACAACCTGTCTCTTTGCTTGTCTTTCCTCCTCTCTCTATTCATGTGCCACAGGAGAGCAGCGCCCCAAGGGCCAACTGCAATAAGATGATAATGATGTTTACAGATGGCGGGGAGGATCGTGCACAGGAAATATTTGAGAGGTACAACTGGCCCAACAAAACGGTGAGTCTGTCCCCGTAAGGCCGCTATCTGTTCATGTATTGGCTCTGCCAGCCCAAAGAGATCATGCATCTCCAGGAACTCTCTTCACACGTCTTTTAGCATCCCTGTCTCACAACGATTTCTGCTGACACCGACTCATTACAGCACATAACGTCCTCTCCGAGCTCTCACCACTTCTATTACGGCTGTTTTGATTCTTGTTTTTCCCTCATGTGAGTCATCTCTTTGGTCTTCCATCTCTCGTCGTCTGTCCCTTTTGTTGTTTTGCTGCTGGTGTTAACAGCTCTGACCTGCTGACTAATTAGCCACTTTATCATCAGAGCTTATAAAATTACAGCCAATAGATACTGAGTTTGTGTTCCTGTTCCTGTCGTCCTGTCACTCCCACCCTTCACTCCCCCCTCTCACAGTCCCACCAATGTTTATTCTGATTACTATCCAGGTCTCTCATGACGGCTGCTGTCGTATTGGGATAATCTGCTGTTTGACAACTCTCTTAGTAGTGTTGGAGACAGTTGTGTGAGGGGACTTGGATGCTAATCTAATCTCACTGATGATTTGTCGTCACATGACAGTGACTGTATAGCCTTCCAGAAGGTTTATTAGTATCATGTTGCCCCGAATCAGACTCTGTAAGAATTTTAATTTTGGCCTTTTTTATGCCAGAGGACTTCTATCTCTGTCTGGTCTGTACTTACATCCCATTCATCTCCAGAACGCCTGGAGATACGTCCACTCAACTCACGGCAGTTTGGTGTTCAAGGTCATTGTGACCTCGCAAAACCTGATTTGTGGCCATTATTAGACAACTCACATGCTGATTAAAGACAATGTTTCACACAAATGTCTTATAGATATAAACTTTGCTGTGCCATCGAAATGTTCTGGCCATTACTGTCGGAGGTATATAACCATGAAGCAATAATTCCAGTGCATTCTCCCCACATGACTGCGGTTTTAAATTGCTTTTCTCTTTTGTCTTTTCTCTACTCTTGTATTGTACTCATCCAGGTTCGTGTATTCACCTTCTCTGTTGGCCAGCATAATTACGATGTCACCCCTCTGCAGTGGATAGCTTGCGCCAACAAAGGTAAGTGGATAAGGTCTTTATATGTAAAACGTAAAGTATGACAGCTGGCTGTGGCTCAGCAGGTGGAGCATTAATCATACGGTTTATGGTCAGACACTCACCTTCTCCTGTCCACAACAGTGTGTTGTTGCTGTCAGGAAAACCTTCGCCGAGGCCATTATAACATACAAGGCAGAAAATGTATTCACAAGGTTTTAAACAGCATCATTTTGACCAGCATCTCGTACGCAGTTGAAAACAGGGACATTATGTGAGCTGGAAGAGATCTTGTGGGATTACAAAGACGCCATTTAGATCCTCAGGTTCTACAATTTTGGTTGAAATTATAGAGGACAGGGACATATCCCAGCAGGCATTAGACACATGACACATACAATCATACCCGTCACAGTCCCACAGGCAATTAATAGTTCCCAGTTTATCCACCCTACTGACAAAGCTTCTGACCAACAACGTCATCCATGAAACTACAACGTATAAAGGTCTTTGGAAGCCAAACAAGTGAGTCTGATGGCACTCTACAAATCATTACCACCATAAGATTTCCTCAGGTGATGCTACAGGCTGCTACAATCCCTGAAGTATCCTGCAGCTCTGATTCAGACCGACATTCCTGCAAAACAAAAACAGCAGCTCTTCCTTTTAGCGTCTTTGTCGGCCATCTTCACTCGGCTCATTTCAGCACGATATAACTCAGAGTCGCTGCCATGCTCACCTTCGATGATTGTTATTTTCTAATCCATAACCGACTTCCTCTCTTTTGGACGTGATGATATTATTTCTCTCTGCTTCAGTTTATGAGGCCTTAGCTGTCTATGTGAAGTCTCAGCTAACTGCCTGCTGATTAGCTTATTGCCAGTGGAGCCAAGAGCTTCAGAAGTATCTCCCCAGAAGTTGTTATTAATTAGCAGGAGGAGTCTGGTAGCAAGATGATTACCGTGCCATCTCCCTGTCAGGCTGGGAAAAGACCAGGATTACGCCTCTGTGCCAACATGCTCTCTGCTTTTTGCTACTCTAGTGATTACCACGGTACTAAAGCCTATGCCAGCATAAGACAATAGTGTTGACACCCCAGCCTCAATGGAGCTGTCCTCTCACATCTTCAGTACTTATTACTCTTTGGTATCTCTCTCCAGCAGAGCCAGCTCCTTGACACTTCCACAGGCCCTAACCCTTCACCCGTGGCATACACACTTTTGATAAACCGCAGCAGCACACACAAGCAAACACACACAACTAGGCCACTTGGAGATGCGAGCTGTTTCCTCGTTTGAGCTGCAATCCCATCTTAAGATGAAAGTAACCTCCCTGTGACTCTGAAGACAATGAGACCATTTCTCCATGTTCTCATTCAGTGTTCCAAAAACCAAACATAAAGCAGCACTAACTTTCAAAGTGGGTGAACGTGAGGATAAACTTGGCAGATACTCCACACTGCAGTCGTGGTCCTGATACAGGGCGGGAATAAAAACCAAAATAGAAATAATATCCTTAGTCAACTTACTTGCACCTTGAAATTTGTCCTACATGCTGTTTTTGGGGGAAAAGGTATTATAATTTACATCTTGAAAAGATAAGCAAAGAAAGAATCAAAGTTAAGCTCCTATTGTGATTGTAACAAATCATCAACAGACTTCATAATACTGAGGATATTTCATTAAAACCAATAGTGCTGAGGCATTATGTACATTATTTTTATACAAAACAAATTGGTTATTGATTAAAATTGTCAATGCCGCTCACATAACAGACTCCTGCACCCAACAAAGGAGATTCTTACATTTTAGTTATCAATAATTATTTGCATGCAGCCAAAAGTAAAAGTAAACCATCTCTCAGAACAGGTGTCTGTGCATGTGAACTACAGACCGTGTGCAGAGGTGTGTGTGTGTGTATGTGCGTGCGAGTGCGTCATGTCCATTTGCTTGCATGTGCAAATGAATGAGACAGAGAAGGCGAAACTTAACCCAAACCACTGTGCAAAGTGCATAATGTATCAAAATAATGAGAGTCATCGCTGCCTTTTTAACATTCTGGGGCTGCTGTCTCCATTTCATGGCTCTTTGTATAAACACTCATGGCTTTAATAACTTGGGGAGCAGCGTGGTTATTGACCCAGTCGGTCACTCTCCTCCATTCCTAATCAGCAGCGAGCAGTGCCGGGGGCTCAGCATTCCCAATGAGTCTCCGCATTTACATCCAACAGCACGAACACGAGTGCGCAGGGGTCAATGGCCACGAGCTCCGCCATGCATGCAGCATCATCAGTAGAAGCTGATGGCGTTACATGTATCCAATAACGTGGAAGAGATTAGACTTCCATCTGCTAATGGATCATTTTTCTACACAGTTGGACTGTTTAACTGAAATGTAGACACACTGGATGTATGAGAGCTCTCTGTTGGAATAGTTTATTGATTCTCTCCTTTTTAATCTCCAGGTTATTACTTCGAAATTCCTTCAATCGGAGCCATCAGAATCAACACCCAGGTGAGATGTACATTTACGGACTGTGGACAAGATGCTGGATGCACCTGTATGAATGTAGAAGAAACAAAGGCAGGAAGTGGTTCATTCTCTCTGCATTCTGGTTTTCACGACAATGGCAAAGATTTATAGAGATGCCTTTCGCTTTTTATGACAAAAGGACAGAAGATGGCACAGCCGGGCGACTATACAGGGGAAGTGACAGAGTTTGAGATAGAAGGATGACGACGAAGGTTGCGGCCTTTTACTGACAATGTATCAAGCGTCTCTTTTGTCTTTCTATTTCTCTCGCTCCCCACACACACGCTCTTCCTCGCACACCCAGGGCCCGGCCACCCCCCACGCTAGCTGGAGGCACTACGAGCTTCTAGAGGCCCTTGGGATAACCTCATTCCAGCTGTAGAAATTGACTCCCCCTCTCTCCCCTCCTTTATCGTCCCCCCATCCCCTCAGCCCTGGTGAGCGATCAGGCCCCAGAATAGACTGTCAGCTGTTCCATTAACTCTGGCATATTTATATTCTGAGCATTGCCACTTTCTCTAATATGTTTTCTGAAGGTGGGTGACTACAGCTCCCCGTGTAGGCCCACAAGACACATTTGTGTCTCGTGTTATTTAACCATACACTGCTCTCAACGTCACACAGTCATCATATAGTCTCTGTAGACCAAGACGGCAATAATCAAACAACAGTCGTAATTCTGTGGGAGACGTGTGATTCTATGTTCGGAGCTGAGTCATGTTCTTAGAACGAAGAATGACTCATTTTGAAAGTAAATGGCACAACACTTCTCTTCGCAGATATGTGACTGAAACGTACGTCTTTAGTGACATATCTGATCTCTCCTGCCTTCTTTTAAAGGACACGAGCGGAGCAAGAATAACTGGCAGGCATAAGTTAGGATGATGGTCTTTAGAGGGTTCTTGCCGAGTTTTCTCTCCGTGATCGGAGCTCTTACAACACCCAGGCAGACAATAGCATGTAATCATGCAGGGATGCTGTTAGTCTACATGGCTCCGGGTCCTTTGGACCACATATCTGTACTTGCTGGCTTTTTACAGTCCCTAGATTGTTCTAGCCAGGCGGAAAATTTCCCCTATATCCCGTGAAAAGGTCTAGCTGTCAATGTCCTGATGGAATATCTCCCTGTGGCGCGTTAAACCGGACTTTTATCGAGCTAATAATAGAATAGGTTACGCCTGTCAGCACCACACTGTTCAGGGGATGAAAAACAAACGGTCAGAGGAATGATACTGAAATAGCTGTGTGCTTTAAGCAGGACGCCCCTTACGTGTTTCAAGGATAGCTGCACAAAGGGTTGAGCCAAAGGTTAAAACCAGCTATAATATTTCTCCTTCTCCCTGCAAAAAGGTGGAGATCTTTGGAAAGACGCTGCTTTTGTCACTAATACTCTTATAAAATAATAGTTTTCTTGACAAAAAAAACATTTTGACATAATTCACAAACTGAGGAGGAAATTGAAAGTCTTGTATAATTTAATTAAAGAATCATTTTCTGTCCCGAGCCTTCAGAATGACACTGAACACTTGCTGTGTGATCGGTATCGTTGCCCGACGGCCTATTTTCGCTCCAAACTGTGCAGTTGATTCAGATGTCAGGGGGGCACCCACTCAATAATCCTACCAATTACACACCATCTCCAAAATGACATGGATCAATATGCTGTTTACAAAAAAAAAAAGACATCTCAGCTGTTGTGCTTGGTGGCTCTATAGAATAGAACAATATAGTGAATATGATGTATTACCAGTAGACTTAACCCCTCACCTCTATTCACAATTGCTGAGGGACATTCTCCCACTGCTGGCAGTGACAGTAGAGCCTCTGGGAGAATGGCCTGTTTGCACGTCCTGTCATGCGCCGCCTTAATGTGTTTTTAATAGCTGCTTCATAATGATGAAAAACGGCCCTAAGTTGCTCAAGCCTGGAGGCTTTATGGTTCGGCAGGATTGGGATGCTGCTGCTGCCGGTGGTCCACTGGTTTATGTGGTGACAGAGAGGAGGCCGGGCATGGTCTTAAAGTTTTACGACAGGCGACAATCGAAGGCCCTCCAAGCTCTCCTTTTTTTAACGTCTGTACATGACACGCACTATAAACATCTGTTTGATTACGTGTCTTTATTGTGTTTGGTCACCGCGTGTCTTCTCGCTGCTTCAGGAGTACCTGGATGTTCTGGGTCGTCCGATGGTGTTGGCTGGGCCGAGAGCCAAGCAGGTCCGGTGGACAAACGTCTACCAGGATGCTCTGGTGAGAGAAAACTTAAAAAGATAAAATCCTCATATATGCATGATTCTTCTAATAGTTAATCTACAAAAACCATGTCATAGTTTAAACCCCTTTCTAGTATTGTTCTGTAAATCTACAGCACATGTTTAAGATTTTCCCTAATTCAAGTAATGGACTTATTATAATTCAGGCCTTGAGTCCTGAATCAAAAGCAACCAGACTTGCTTGAGACCTCCTGTACAAAAGGCTTTTAATCCCTTCAGTTATGTATTATTTATTTCTTTTCATTTGGATTATACTTGTCCAACATAAAAGGATGTTTTGAATCAGAATCCAACTTTTTTTTAATTGTATTTCTGTAATATCTCATCAGGGTCTGGGCCTGGTCATCACCGGGACGGTCCCGGTCTTCAACCTCACTGCTGATCCTGGAAGCTCCCAGGTAATAATAACACTGCAATACAAGATATGAAGCTACAAACCTGCAAATATTGTCATTAATTTACACACATACAGTCTCATTAAGCCCGGCTTATTACGACTCCACTGATTGTTTGTACTAATGACTATTAACGTTATGATATTTCTGTTGGAACCATGTTTTTGCTGTCCTACAAGTCTTACAGGCTACTAAAACACAGCACAAAGTGTTGATAGCTACGGGTTTCAGGTTTCTGTGGTTGTGTTGACCATCATCAGTCATTTGTAATGGCGTCCAACACAGCTCCCGTTCTTTAAGGCAACACCTCCCCCCTGAGGCGGCAGCCGACATAACAACCAATCATCTGTAGTATCTATCATCACCCAGAGAGCGCGGATGGAACCAGCTTTCAGTAACCATGACCAAAGTGTTTATTTATCCTTATCTCACAGGCTTAAAGCAGTGATGCTGCAGCAAACCGACTCAGCTCAGGATGAACTGTTAAAGTGTGGACTAATCAGATTGCTGATAAAGTGATAAATCAATGATGGCATTGAAGATCAGCTACCGGCTCTGTGTGATCCTCTGATGCCAATAGTGCCGTGGATCAAGTGCTGATAATTATTTATGTGTTCTTTATGCAGAACCAGCTCATCCTCGGAGTCATGGGAGTCGACATCGCGATCAACGAAATCAAAAAGAAGACGCCTACGTACAGAGTGAGCACGTTGGGCACGACATTTTGTCTGCAAACTATTTTTTTGGCGCAACAATTATTTAATCACGTCGCACCTTTCTTCCATACAGCTTGGAGCCAACGGCTACACTTTTGCAACTGACCCGAATGGATATGTCTTGCTGCATCCTAACCTGCAACCAAAGGTATGTCCTGCTATGATCTCTGCATTGCATCTGATGAGATGCTGAAGCTAAATTAGGATTAGGACTGACGTTAACAGCCCTCCTTTTCTGCACAGACCTTTAACTTCAGGGAGTCGGTCACTCTGGACTTTCTGGATGCAGAGCTGGAGGACACCAACAAGGAAGAGGTACGAGCTGATCATAACCATAGAATCATAAAAACAGCTTTTATTTTACGGTGGCCTCGGCAGATGTCTGCATGCCCTTCTAGTTTTAAGTGTTTTCTGCATCACTCTCCACGCTGCAGCCTCTCTCTCTCTCTCTCTGTGTTCACCTCGCAGATCCGACGACAAATGATTGATGGCAAATCAGGGCAAAGGAAAATCAAGACGCTCGTTAAGTCAGTTGATGAGGCAAGTCATCAATATACGAGACCCAATCATGATCCAAAGTAGCACCTTCCTGAAAACCGTTGTAATGAATCTGTGTCACTCAGTCTGTTTAGGATCAGGGTTTTTTTTCCCTCCAATTAAGGGAACAGATGTGTGCTGACGATGTGACAGTGTTGCTTATCTGAGTCTCATTGTGTTTGTCAACAGCGGTACATCGACGAGGCCGTACGAACGTACACGTGGACACCTGTTGAGGGCACAGATTACAGGTAGGTTAGGAGCCTCAGAGCCAAAGGTCGCCGGTTTAGCCGTTCCTCATCGACCCTCAGTGTTTTCTCGTTTTAATTGAAGGCTTTAGCGGTCATTTGGAACACAATAAACCTATCTAAGATTAAAGGCGTTTCGTTAATTCGTCCTCTATCTAAATCGCTCAAGTTAATCATCGTTTTTCTCTCCTCGTGAATTCCTCCACAGCACTCTTAGCTCTAATTAACTGCAAGGTTTATTCATCTTAGAATTCTAGTTGAACATTCAAGGTTGCACTTTAATGATATTTCCTCTGGGCAACACTTTGCAAATTAAGGTTTCTGATATTAAATAATCCTACGAATGCCTGATGTGTGTTTTTATTACTTGTGCCAGCAGCTTGCCGGGTCCAGGCTGAGTCCGTATGAGGCTCACAGTTCTGTTCCTACTCCACTCAAATTCACTGTGTGTTGCAGTTAAATGCAGACAGACAGTCAAAGCTCTGCTCTGCTTCGCGTTCTACATTATACAGTTTAGAGCAACACTTGGGAATTTCTTTGCCCAAGACTTCATAATGCTGGGTGCTTTTTTAATAACTAAACTCGCTTTAAATGATAAATGGTCGACTGTCTGAAGCTGGTGCTGTCACAGCCTGATTCTCTATCAGTTCTAGAGATACATGTCTGCTTAATGTTGCCCCACAGATTAGTTGATCGGGATTCTTACTTTCCATTCTGGCTTTGATAGTCAACAATACATTCCTGTTATATGTGTTGGATGTGTTTATCTGCTGCTTATTTCATTTTGTTTGCCTTACAAAAGATACTTTGAAATGCAGGTACACTGTCATCCACACGTGCTACAATCAGCCCTGCAAGCACAAACACTGTATCATGTATAGTAACCAGACAAGACTCGCTCGCTGTCCCTCGGCACAGCAACAGAGTTGTGGGATCATCGGCACCAAACTCAAAGGTCCTCTGGCAGAGGCAGTAAAACTTTGTGGGAAACTGCTTTGTCCTGGAAGTGACGACTTCATGCTGCACTAGTTGGTGCATTTCAACTAGTTTCAATTAAACTGTATAGTTCTAAAGGTTCATTCCTGTCTAACGACTCCCCGCCTGTCGCAAGAAAACTTTATTCCAAAGACACTCCACCACATTAAAGGCACCCTGTGGAGGTTCTGGTAGCACTGATGGACCAATGATTAGGAGGAGGTACTTGTCTTGTTTGTATCATTAATATGCACAGGGACACACACATGTATGTATGACAGTCTTGCAAATTGTCTCCTAATAATACACCAACAGTAACATGCTAATAAATGAAGAGTGCTGCACTGCTAGCAAGCAAACATACAAGTAAACAATGTCAGTGCATTCGACACGTTTATGATGCATCAGAGATATACAGAGCTTTGATGGGGGAACAGTGAATACAACTAAACATAACCTTCACAGGGTTCCTTTAATGTAAGATCCAATGATATTAATTTATGGGACCTTCAAACAAAATCTTGCAGTGTGACTGAATGAAATGAACTAACCACCGGTCTGTCTGTTCTTTTTAATTAGGAGATATTAACTGTGTTCATAAAGCGTTGCTGATGTTCTGCATCTGCCTCATTACCTCAGTCTAGGGTTGGTACTGCCCACATATAGTGAGAACCACATCAAGGCCAATCTGAGTGACCAGATCCTTCAGGTGCAGTGTAAGTACCCAAGAATACCCAGCGACCTTCACTCTTTCTCTCCTTCTCTTCCTCTCTCTGTTCGCTCTCTCAAATATGACCTTACACTCTTACTCAAGTCCTTTGCCCTGGGTCGTCAACATCATCATCGGGAGTGTCCAAGCGGAGTCGCCTCCCCTGCCCCCCGTTCCCCTCTCCCCTCCCTTTCTACGCTCTCTGATAGGCAGGATCATTCCTGAGTCCCCCGACTCCTCTACTGCCCCCTGTTCCCTCCTGTCTTCATGCTGTGCTGTAAAATGGTGATGTTTTTTCTTCGCTCCGGCTGAAGAAAAAAATAACTGAACTGACAGAAAGGTGAAAGCTGTGGTTTTACTGTGTTACTCAGGTGAAAATAATGGTGACAATGTACTATTATTTTTTTTGCCAAATGCTCTCGCCTCTTCTCCACCAAGTAATGATTCTGAAGCGTCTGTGTTCAAAGTATTTTTAATGTTATGAAAACCTGTGAAAACACGCATGCTTTTCACTCCTTATGATGAGTTCTATGATTTAGCAATTTTTATTTTTTGTGTGTGATTATTTTTGACTGTTGAATCGTGTAAGATGTTTCTGAGCTTTGGAATCATTCAGCTAGTAAACTCCCACACGGCCCGGGTCAAGGCTTTGTCAAATGTGGGAGTTTGGGTTTTTTGTGGGTCTGAATGGGGACACATGTTGTCTTTTTCATTCTTCCTTTGTCCAGACCTCGTTATTCCCTTTGATTATTCTTTTCACAATATTTGTCTTTACTGTTTTCCTCACTTTTGCTTTCCTGGGTTTCCCAGTTTTCCTTTTTCTTCTGTTCGTTTTCCGTTCCTCGTTTGCTCTTGCAAATTTGATGTTTGCTCTTCATTTCTTTTTCTCTCTTGTCTTGTTTGACTTAAATTGGTTTCTTTCTTTCAAGAACACAATATTTTTATTCAAAGAATAATTGAATAAAATATTGTCTGTGATCCCCCCCTTCCCACCCGATCCCCTGTTTCTTTTCTTGCTCACTCCTTCTCTGATGGATCCACACAGTGCCATACACCAAGGGCAAGTATACTCCATATTGGTCCACGTTCCCTACCTTTACTTCCTTCTCCCTACCGCTGCCTCCCCCCCCACACCTTTTGTCCTAAACCTCTTCCTGTCCCTCCCCCCACCTCTCCCAGCCTGCTTGCCTCTGTTCCTGCCCGCATTGCCTTCAGGACCCTCCTTTTCCTCCCCTTTTCCTCTTCTTCTCCTCCTTTTCTTCCTTTAATCCCTCCTCCTCCTCCTCCTCCTCACCCTCCTGCTGCAGCTCAGATCCCACATCTTTCACGATGGCTCTTCCAGTCCCCAACCTCACCCTCCTCCCCACGTATCCACTGCTGCAGAAGCACAAAACGCCTACTGCGCTCAAGGAAGACAGATATTCATGTTCTCTGTTGAAACGTGTCTTTTGTTCCCCTAATCCTTTCCCTTGTGTGGGTAGCTCCAAATGGCTTGTGTCTGCCTTTTTTCTTCCTCTTGCTGTTTGTCTCTCTTTCTCTTTCTTCTCCCTCTTTGACTGTATTTCTCCCTTCTACTCATCTCCTCTTCCTTTTTTCTATTTCTGTATCATTGTGTCTCTTCCACTCTCGTGTCTCTCTCCTCTCTCTCGCTGTCTCTCTCTTTGTCTCTTTCTGATGGTGTCAATAGTTCATAAATGTCTTGACTAATTCTCACACTAGAGCTCAGGTATTGACAGATAATAACATTTTCAAAATTGGGGCGCATCACACATTCATTTAAAATATGAATTATATTGAGCCACACCTTAACTACAGTATAATAAACATCAGTACATACATATCGTGTACTGGTGTTTATGTATAGAACATTAAATCGGGATCCATTGTGATTTTATTTAAATTTATATATAGCTTTATTGTGGTACATCCTGTTTGTTAGTTCATACTGCTGGAGGCGTTGCAGCCTGCAGACTGACCGTACAAGGTTGAGCTGTGTCCCGCCCACCCAGGTCCTCCCGTGTCGTCAGGTGTCAGCGTGCCGCTCGGTGCAGCGACCTGATTCCTGTGTCTTCCCTCTGTACTCCCTGTCTCCATCAGCTTGTCTCCCCTCCTTCTCACCCCTCAGCCCGCCAGGGGCACGGCCCGACAGTTCCTCAGTAAACCTGACCCCGGATGTGCACGGCATTGTGGGCGGAAAACTACCTGGGCACCCTATTGTAGTTCCTAAAAGCAAATATTTGTATTTCCTCGGCTGTCCACAGATACAGGTCTGAACTCATCCATCGGGACTTTAGTCATGTTTGATATTTGTGTTCTGTCTGTAATAGATCAAAGTAAGTTGCCCTTTCGACAAGCCCTTCACAATGCAATGCACCTCCTCTGATTGTGTGTCTCTGTGAGCCCTCTCCCCTGCCGGTCTGAGGGGTGACCACTGCCATCAGGACCTTCACCCACCTCCCTTGCAATAGTTGGCCATGTTGATGCCTGCCTGATCTTGAAGCACTCATTATGGTCAAACTGTCTGAGAACTTGCTTCCTGACACGACACATCCGGCAAGTCAGTTCTCAGACATCCAAAATACGTTAGGTTGAAGCCAAATCAATCGGAGACTGTTCGCTGACAAAGTGACAACAAAAAGAAATCCGAGGTTTGAGTGCTTGTGAAAGCGGTCGTTCATTCAGTCAGGTTCTATTCTAGGCACCATATTGGCTAACGCTAGTGTTCCCATGATTCCTCAATGCTGCTATGGTAAAGTCCCTTCTGTGTCCCTGCACCTCCGAAGAACAGCTGCTGTTTTACCACAACTCCTCACTGCTCGGCTCGTTGCTCTTCCCAGATAATCTTCCCCTTTCTGTTGCAGATTTTGAATCACTGCTGCCAAACAGTTTTGAGTCAGAAGGACATGTATTCATTGCTCCCAGGTAGCCCTGTGTGTGAACTCGTGCTCTCGTTGATGATCGTCAGTTTTAGCGTCTTTTGATTGCACAATGTAAACTCTCTTTTGTTTGCTTGACTCCACATATTTGTCATGTGCTTTCTTAAACTGGTTTCTGTGTGTTTGTGTGTTTGTGTGTGTCTTTAGTTGCAACACATGTTGGTTGTCTTCATCCTTCCATTTTCCATTTTGAGATATGTGCCATCCTATCGTGGCATATTCTTAAAATGCACAGAAAAAGCTGTTCTTATTGTGAAGAAAGTATATAAGATGAATGAAAGGCTGCTGTCACCTTCACTTAGATGCATGCTGCTACTGTGGTGCTGCACATTGGTGTCTATGAATGTACTGACGGGTCAATGGTTTGGTTGGAATTGAAAGTCAATGATCAACATGTATAGATGGACAACAACGAGACGCCGTCTCTGAGTTCCAATGATGTGTCTGTTCTTCAGGGAATACTGCAATGACCTGGAGCTGTCTAACAACAACACGGAGTTCCTGCTCAACTTTATCGCCCTCATGGAGAAGGTGACACCAGACTCCAAACAATGTGAGGTCCAAAACCAACACAGAACCAGTCCGACTGTCAGGAAATGTCTGTGCAGCAAAAGCCTGAACTCAAACCTGCATCGCCCCCTGCAGTGAATAGGGGGAGGGGCCATCTGAATCTGAAGGAGGGGGGCCATGTTTAATGTTCACTATAATCCTGATAATGTCTTTGATTTTAGTTTAAATAAGGTCGACTGAACAAAAAAAGCTAATAAGTTAAAAGATCTTTCACTTGCAGATCTCATGTCTAATCTAGACGTATATTCTGATAGTTGTTCTCTTTGGCCGTCTCTGCTGCATCATATTCAGGTGACAATCTGCTCCTCCACAACCTGATCCTGGACACCGGAATCATCAGGCAGCTGGTTGACAAAGTCTGGAAAACTAAAGATTTGACTACGTGAGTGCAGTCGCCCGCTGCTGAAGGGGAGATTTGAATCTAGGTTCTGGACATGAGTTAGCTATGAAGCCTTTTGTCTGTCTCTTTTCTCTCCCCTGACATCTTAGATACGGCTTCCTGGCCGTGTTTGCCGCGACAGACGGAGGTGTAACAAGAGTGTTTCCAAACAAGTGAGTGCACTTTACATCTGAGGCCGTGTGTCTGTCTGCCAGACCGGACGGCTGCTCTGTGGTTGTCTTGTGTTTTTTTTTCACTTTGTTCTCTCGTTTAACTTGTGAAGAAATGTTTCATGCGCACGGCGGATGGGTATGAGTAGAGCACTTGGCTTGTACATCAGAGATTTACAGCCTGTGTGTGGTGTTAAATCTCAGGGCTGCAGAAACCTGGGAGGAAGACCCAGAGCCGTTTAACGCCAGCTATTACCGCCGCAGTCTGGACAACAAGGGCTACATCTTCCGAGCACCTTATCGCACAGGTGAATAATTGCTCAGTCCTCGGCTATGAATCTCATACAGAGACACATGATGTGGTGGCTCTTCGCTTCTCAACCCCCCTCCTTGTCTCTCTATTTGTTTCGCTTCTGCAGCCAGGGACGAGCTGCTGAACCCGGAGAACGACACCATAGGGATCCTGGTCAGCACGGCTGTTGAGATCACACTAGGAGGGAAGACCATCAAACCCACGGGTGGGCGTCTAACAGGGACACAGATTGTTCATAATGACGCCTGAGAGAAATGTTTCAGAGCAAGGCGAAGATAATTACACTTCTCTGTTGGCTTCTTTGTGTTGACACAGCCGTCTTCTCCATTTGTTTGTTGTGCCTTTGAGTGCATCTGTTGTTGTCTGAATCTCCTTTGAATCTTTTTTTTTCCTTCTACCTCTCAGTTGTTGGAGTGAAACTGGACCTTGAAGCTTGGGTGGATAAGTTCAAGATCCTCGCCAGTAACCACACAGACAACCGTCAAGGCTCTAATACAGTAAGACAAAAAACAACAACAACAACATTGATGCACATGTGTTGAATGCTCAGCTAACAACTTGTTTTGTTCTGACAGTGTGGACCAAACAGGGGCTGTGAGATGGACTGTGAAGCCAACAGTGACGTACGTGCTCTCCCACATTTTTAAAGAGATCTTTCCTCTGCTCATCTGGATTTACTGTCGTCAAGCACAGTGCATCTTTCCGCCGTTCTTCCTGTTAACAGTCCGTGTCTGTGTCGGTCCGCAGGATCTCCTCTGTTACTTAATAGATGATGGTGCGTTCCTAATCATGTCCAATCAAAAGGAGGACTGGAACAAGGTGAAGTAGATTTAATATTCACTAGCTGCTTTTCCATTAATGTATTTAATACATATTTTGAAGTATCGCTTCAGAAAAAGTTAAACTATATAACTATAATATATAATAAACATTCTCTCACTAGAAGGACGAGAGATTCTGAGCTCGACTTTGTGTAATAATTGAATGAGGGCAAAAGCATCTGTTCATAGGAACTTCCCTGAGTTTCAAACTAAAGTATCTAATCAGACACATAAATGATGGAATCCTTCCGCCCATCTTGACCTGTGGTTCCTGTCCTCCACAGGTGGGGATGTTCTTCAGTGACGTCGACCCCTACTTGATGTACGCTCTCTACAACAACTCCTTCTACAACCGCAAGCAGTCGTTTGACTACCAGTCTGTGTGTGAGCGGCTGCCTAACAGCGAGTCCGGAGCCGCGCGCAGAGGAGTGTTTGTGGTACGATGGTCAACTTAGAGAGGATAGGAGATGATGAATCAGTGGATGGGAGGATTATTCAGCTGATATGATGTACATCCTGTTTTCCTTTTTTTTTTTACACATTTCCTGTTTCTGCAGCCCACGATTGCAGATTTTGTGAGCCTGGCTTGGTGGACATCAGCAGCTGCATGGTGAGAGATTCTAAGCTTTCTAACGTATCAGTTGAAACCACACTGAACACCACGACGGCTTTGGACAGCAGTAACTTGTATTATTTTCTCTGCTTATCGTTTTTTTTCTGTAAACTCTGTAAAAGAATTTGTGAACAGATTCATGATTGATAAACTATATTGCTCGCACCTCTCGTCCTCACAGGTCTCTGTTCCAGCAGTTTATATACGGACTGGCTTATCACAGCTGGTTTGCCACAGGTGGGTGCAAACAAGATAACATGTCATCACTGACTTTTA